>JAMKCH010018321.1:0-22571 GCA_023653785.1 Ophioderma brevispina
CCGATAATTCGCCATCGAGGGATTCAATAAGTTAATAACACGGGTCATTAAAATTTGTACTAAAATTACCATTTGTTTTTATAGGCAGATTATTTCATACTCTTTTAAAACACGATTAAACTGAAGAAAAGACCAATTGAAAACGACTTGGGGAATGGTCTTTGGCACTTGCGTTGCAGCTGATTGTTGTAAAAACTCACTGTAAACTAAAGCTGCAAAATTTGGCACCGCAAGTTGACTGTGGGGTACACCCCTGCACCATACCCTTGCAACTCGGCCATAGACTTTTGTATGTAAATGATCTCAGATTAATGGTATAACTCGAGTTACCCTCGTTTTGGAAAATACTGATTATATGAATACACTACAAAGATGGACTGGCATGAAATTTTGTGATTAAATTGTTCAGTAGGGTGTCCACTGATTTTTTTTAAATTGTTATTTTCCATATTTTTTAGTTTAGATGGAAAGTACGCAGCAAAAGAAACAATGTTGCCACAAATTTCAACTTCTACGTCAGCGGTTTTCCGGATTTTTATCGTTTTAAAATTGCAAAAAAGCGTCGCTTTTCCGTCATTTTCCCAATTTTCGTGGTAAAAAATTATCCCCAATTGATGATTTTGAGCAGTAGTATTTCTGTAAATTCAGGCAAGATTATTCATTGCTGAGTGCATATATTATAGCAAGAACCATCCTTTCTTGTCCATCTTTTCCAAGTTTCAGAAAAAAATTCCAATTGGCATTGAATTGTACGGTGCATTTTAAAAATGGTAAAGTTCCAACGATTTATAGATTACCCAGAATGCTTGCGGTTTTTTAGTCCACTGCTGTTAATTACAGTACAAATCCTATGGAGCTTGATAATAGCATGTGAGGAGTAAAGTGTAAATGTTGCTGTGACTGTTTTATCAGAGCTGAAATGATAAAATTTGGCAGACTCATTCAGGATAGGATGATGACTCATTGTTCACTGTAAACGTGTGCAATGCGTAAAGGGATTTAAAGATTAATTTGCATAAATTTGGCATATTTTAAGATTTAGACAATGTAATTTGAAATAGAACTTTTGTCAGTTAAACTGTAACAAAATGTGTGTGTATGGAATAGATTTTTTTTTAAATGAAGCCCTATTTTAATAAAATGCTAGACCTTCCTTGAAATGAAATATAGGGGTTATCCATTTTCACGCAGTGATAATTACCTAAATATGTGATAATTGTGTAATTCGGTGATCGTTCTCCTGCATTCACCAACAACAGCACATAATAAGCCCCAGTGAAACCCCACCCACATAAACATCACGTTTGAAAAAAAGTAAAAAAGTAATATTTAGTTTCCATATCCAACATAACGATTAAGAATTGTTTTAAAAAAACCATATTTGGTAATTAAATTTTTGTACAGTATTGCATTCTGTATTTTATAATTAAATATCAATTGCAAATTGGCATGAAGCCAGTACCTAGGGATTTTTATGAGGCTTATTTGGGAAATTAAAGAAATCAATCATTAAAGAGAGCTGTAAACTTTTAAGCTTTTTGTTAAAAATATAGACGCTGGATAGGGCCATCGATTGGTAACAGATGTATTTGTGTTTGTTTTAAGCTTGGAATATTTTATTTATGTAGGGGATGTTTAAAATTGCCATTACTCACATAGAGCTACGAATATTACAGAATAGTGGGCTTACATGCTTGCTACTTGACATGTAATTATTATAGTAAACTATAGCTATACAAAATATTTAAAAAAACAGGCCAACATCAAACATATCAAACAAATACACTGTATGGATGAGAAATAACCTTCAATATCCTAGAATTTGGAATTTTATACCATTATGAAGAATGAATTGGTTTGACATTAAATAAATAAAATGACGCAAATGAGCAACGGGATGACGTCGCTTACCGCACTTCTCTGGCTCAAAAACATTGAGCTTGGCCTTGATGACGGACAGGTGACAGTTGTACAGTGCAGTTGGTTTGACATGAGAGTGTACTGATGCTCTTTCAATACATTAGAAACATACACTTCGCTATGTCCAAAAAATAGACCATTTCGTTTCAGTTGTAGTTTGAAAGTATAGATTAAAATATTATCCTATAAGTGTCGCATTTCATAAGTTGGTCTGTCAAATATGGTGAGATATTACATTTGTCCCACAATTTTATGTTCAAAGTAAAATATTTAGGAAGTACTGAATGTATGACATCAAAATTGGTGTCATTTGTAGCTAATTTTTGTTCTTTCTTTAATGCTACAAGTCCCATTTCATTTGAATGATATACGAAGATTACGTTTAAAAAATTGCCCAAGTATGTCAGGGTGGAGTCGTTGGAGGAGCAGTCGTGAGGAGCAGCCCATAAGACTTGACATAAAAAAAAACCTGAAAATACAATACACCAAATTCTGACCTTTGTACGTGAAAAATTATTTACAGTAAGGAAATAATTCTTTTTTATTAACATCGTTGAATACCTAAAGATATACAAATGATGCAAAGAAACACCATGCATTTTATACAGGGTGCGTAAAATTATACAGGGGTGAAAAAAATACCTTGTGACATATTGCTAATCTAGTTGTGTCACAATCGGTAAAACACTGTCTTAATCTTGTGTAGACAACACTTGAGACCTGGTTATTTTTTTGCACTGTCCATTTTTTAAAACACAAGAATATGATTTGATATGATAGATAATATATACAGGGATGGTTAAAATTGTTTAGGGTGAGTGTATTTCATGACATTTTTGAGTTTTTGTGTATTTAAATTCATTTTCAGCATGCTTATCATTCACAATAGAATGCTTTATTTGTACCTGTAGAACATATTTTTAGAAGTGTGAATAATGTGTTTAATGCGCGTAGTACAGAATTTTGCTTTATACATAGTGTATAATTCAGATTTTTTTTCTGTGTGATATGTGCAGACCCTATTTTAAATGTGAGCAATACAGAAGGATTGCCTTCCATTTTTAATCCACCCTATATTATTTTAATCACGGAAGCTGGTTTATAAGAGGCTTACACTATTTTTTCTGGCTACACGGTTTACTAATATTTTAATTGGTTCAACAACTGCCATAGCATTAGACGGCTTGAGCACCAGAAGTTTTGCTCTTACAGTGAGGGTAATTTTATTTCTGACACCCTGTATAAATTTAGAGGGTGCTATAAATGTCCATGTTTCAGATCACTAGGCGATCACTTCGAACACAGGCTCATTTGATGACTTTATCCACCCTATCACACTTTCAGAGGATAAAATGAAAAAAGGTGCGAAAACCAGGGTTGCCCCCATCGAAAAAAAAATCCAAAATTGGCCGCCAAATTAGTCAAAATTTTGATTTTGTGACCATCAACTCCGAACCAACTGTTAACAATCCGGTTATTTTTTAGCCCCCCCTCCGAATTTGCTTAATTGTGGTGGCAATACCCATGTTTTGGGTATGAGGAATCATGCTAGCAACTTTTCATCTCGAAAATACCTTCTCGTTTTCCTGAAAATGACGTTTTTTTGCTTAAAATTGAGGTCTGAGGGTGCTTTCCCATAAATGCGCATCTGATTGAGTATGTTGATTTTAACATTCAAAAAGTGAAAAGAGTTTCATTATAACACTTGCTGAAATTTGACTTGCGGGTGGTGTTTGCGGTTTTTACAACTATAAGGCTTTTTATTGTCATAAAAATACCCTCCATTGACACCCACACGTAAGAAGTTCGTTGACCCCTGCGTATTCCAATGAGAGTGTTTCATCCAAATTTAAATTGATGCCACAGGAAAATGGCGAGTGTTACACACTCTAAAGTCTTCAAAAAAATGATGAATCACCAATTCTGATGATCGCCCCACCGTTTAAAAAAAATTGAAAACTTTTTATTGATATGGATATGTACTTTTTTGAGAAAGCGCCCTCGCAGTTCCAATTTTAAAAACTAAAATTGCCATAATCGAGAAAACGAAAAGTCGTTGTGAGATAGAAGTTGCCTAGACATGATTCCTTGCAATGCCAAAACCATGGGGTTTGCCACAAAAATGAAGGTGATAAACAAAAGGCTTAAGCCAGTTATGTCAAAATTAATGATTTTTTGCCAATTTTGGCGGCCATTTGGGATTTTTTCGTTGGGGCACCCTGTTTTCGCACTTTTTTAATTTTTTTTTTTTCGTCGAAAATGGGATAAGCATCATTAAAGTCCTCCATTCTAAGCCTGTGTTCGAAGTTCTGAAACTATGACCCAATATGACTCCTCTAGTAGAAGTCCCACACCCTAGATAATCAAAGTTACACAAGAGTATGGGTTTAATAATGTTTATGAAAGCACTGCTTCCATTACCAATGACCAGGAAAAGATTTAACTCTGAACAGTAGTACGAATCTTTTATTCATGTATTTTACACTTAACAATAAGCATAATTTTGACCACCCTGTATATTTACAACACACGGTATTGTGAACTCTTTCTTCCTTGCTAGTTTGAAGGGCCTAAGTAATCCCTTTCTGAATCCATGTTTTTTGGATCTCATATCATTCAGAAAAGGAATCCACATACAATTCACCATGACAAGAAAATGCTAACTTTTTGTTGTTTCAACCCTGTCTATATAGGTTCTGACCCACCCCTGTATAACAAGTTTTGTACATTTGCTGTTTTACGGCAACATTGTAATATAACTCTTTCCAAAATGTCTACTTTTAATGGTCTCGAAAATGTATTGATTAATGTAATACTCTGTTGAATGAAAAAGGCACAATATTTGTATTTTCCTACCAGTTAATAGTTTGTTAGTGCAGCCAACTTATGAAATGCGACCATAAGAAGCCGATTTTTAGAACGAGAACGTGGTGTAAGAAAATCAGAAAAATGCATGCAATGCAAATGCACAAAGCTGACAGCACCACGCCACACAGCATCAGCATCCATACAGCGGCGATGGCGTGGCGAGCAGTGGTGGGCAAAAAAAAAATTGAAAAAATTAGCTTTTTCAAAAATCAGAACTAGGGTTTCCCAATTGTCCAAATAACATTATTCGGTCAATGGCAGTTGAAGTATGCATTATTACCATACTAGCTATTCGATTGTTGTTAGACCGAGATCGTGGGTGTCAAAAAGTAGAAAATATGTAGCACTCGCTACTGCATCGTGACGACACCGTGGTATAAATGGTCGCGCGGGAGTTTTTGAATTTTCAAAGAAAATTAATGACTACGTGTTTCAAAAATCAGAACAAACTGCTTTCCCGAGATGGAGGATCTAAAAAAATCTGTCCTTTGGTAGATATATGTTAAAAGTGTCGATTTAACAAATACTTATACAAATATGCAAACAAGCGAGAAATCTGAAAATGGCGTAAAAAGCGACAATATTGCATGTGATATCATCACAGCTTAGCTCAGCTTGCCGCTGCACTGTACACATACATCCTTTCCCGCTGCCATCCCATGGCCCTACTGCACAAGGCCTACTGCTTACTTCTAACAACTCAGTATCACAGCCAGAATCATGCTCATGCGCTATTTTTGACACAGTTTGTGTACAGTCTTATCTTCTTTTCTTTTCTTTATCATTGTATCTGAATTTTCAAAACCGTATTGCAAATATTATACAAATAACGGCGATTTTTAAAAACCCTTCTCACTCCGCCTTCTGCAAAGCGAGCCTGCCCAAGGCTCAAGCACGTGTTTTGCGGGCACACTGCCCGGATTTCTTCCGAACAGACACTGGCAACGCTACGTATTGTTCACGCTCTTTGTGACATTCCCAAGAGTTTGATACATCTCATATTGGGCATGAGGGGGCGTGGAAAATATTGCTTTCGCTCTTTATGTAGCTTGCTGAGTGAAATGGTCATAAATTTTTCGCCAGGAATCAAGCTTTCCAATGATGTGGTGTTCGATGTTGTCAAACACGCAAGGACACCCGTAATATCGAGGTAACTTTTTCAAAAAAAATAAAAAAATCTTTCCCTTATCAAAAAAAATACCATCAAGGAAATGTGTTCAAGTGTTACTAAATAAGAAAAATAATATTTCAAAACAATGACAACATACAGCGCGAAAATCATCACAGACGGCTATCAACAGCCCAAAAGTGGACCCAAAAATCTGAATGCGTGCAGAAACTCCCGCGGAGTTTGGCAAACAGGTCATCATTCCGCCGTCAATAAATACAGTTTTTTACTTCCCACAGCATTTTTTGAGTTTAATGATTTATAAACATGTCTTCTGATTTGATTAACCAAAATTGTAGGCAAAATCCAATGGTTTATTATAAATACTGTTATTTCAAATGTACATTTTCCACCAATGAATGCACGATTCCACTTATGACGGGCAATTCGAAGTGAACACTGGACACCCTAGTTCAGGATATTAAAAAAAATTATTGACTTTTTTAATTGTTGTTTTGGGGTTTTCTTAAAAAAAACAGAAATAATGTGACCCCAAAATTGTGATTGTACGACATTTCTAAATGGAAGTTACGTCAAAATAAGACTGCCGAGGGTTTGTTGCAATTGCAATATCTCTGATATGAGTGTCCATAGATTATAGAATCTGTGGTAACCGAATGAGAATACTGTGCCACCACATAAACATTGTTTAAAATTGATCTTTTGGTGGCCCCCGTCATATTTGGTCAATTTATCATTGCAATCATTATCTCCTTCACTGTAAACTTTGAATGAAAATTCTACCATTAAGGGGTAAAAAATGAAATTATGGAAAAATTTGGATCAAAATTTGCCCATTTTTGGGCCTTTTTGGAAATTTTGAGCGTAAGGCATTTTTGTCCCAACCGGTAGGCAAAAATGGCAGCGCTCCTGATTCTCAGATTGTTTGTTTTGTTTTCTGAGGGCCACAGCATGAATTTTCGTCAACCCAAGTCAGAGTGTTGTCATCCAAAGATTTTTTGTCTTTATTGCATTTTCCCAAAATTGCTTTTTTTAGTGTTTTTTTGGTCAAAAACAATCTAGTTTTTGACTACGGTTATTAATGAAACTAAAAAGTTAACCAAAGTACCCAATATATAACTTTTGATTCCCACCCTGGACATTTACTGTTTTCAACCAAACCAAAACAAAAATCGGCATTAGTTTTGTTTTTATAACAAATTCCCGCTGAAAACCAGCATAAAATACAGTTTTTACAGCGAAAATGGCAGTTTTACTTAGGACATAATTATCAAGTCCAAAGTTGAAGCGCCCTCGTTCTATGTGTCTCTGTCTCTAACAAAGAGTTAACTTTCCACAACATCAAAATAACCTAAGAATGCTATGTGATGCACATTTCCTTGGCTAAAAATCAAGTCACCACCAGGACTTAGTTTCTTGCTGAGCATGAACCTTTTTTGTCTTTCATTCATCTTTTACATTGGCATTATCATATCTCAGCTAGTAACGTAAAGGTTATGCCTCTGTACATGGACTTGGTAACAACAATAAGCAAATGCCAAATTTAAAGTTATCTGACATCGTCAAGATTTTTCAATACTTACCACCTCAAACAGGACTCTGTATTAGGCATCTTACAATACTACAGAACAAGAATTCACACATTGTTTTCATCCCAACGGCGCAAATTGGATGAATTTTTCAACGCAGAATTATTTCCTCCTAAAACTGTCATGAGGTTAGTGTTGCCAGTTTCGGATTTTGGCGGGGTCACAGGTCGACACGCTTCGTTTGTTGGTCAACAACCAACGTTTGATTCTTGTTCTGTAGTATTGTAACTTAAGAATCCTGTTTGAGTTAAGTTTGAAAATCTTGACGATTACCTTACAATTGGCTTTGCTATGTTGATACAAGCTCATGTACAAGTCATCACCTTTACGTTAGCTGATATATGATAATGTCCATATGTTTACAAGATGAAAGTGAAAGACAAAAGGTTATGCTTAGCAGACTACACCAGGACTAACTTTAATGGCAACCATAAGTTGGAAGTAGTAAAGTCGCATCCATATTTGGCATCCACCTGCAAGAACGTCTTGGTTCGGAATACCCACATCGCCATGCCTCAGCGAAAGCAAGTCGAATGTTAGGAGTCATCCGCCGTAACCTAATCTCATGTAGATTTACCAACACACCCGCAACCCTATTCTCCATGTATCTAAATTGATATCTAAATTTACGTACTGAATGTAACGCAAAAAGACGACATCAGACTTTCCAGACTTTACCTTAAATAACTTCTTCTAGTTCAGCTGTTATTTCAAATATTTCCTTCCATGTTTTTGTCCCCAATGCGGTGAATTTCTTGACGAACCGGAATTTCACTCCGTCTGCTCACGGCCATTTTAGTTCCAGTTGTTCCACAGAAAGGATTATTTTAGTTAAAATCAGCTTGTTGAGCCAGAATTGGCAAACTGAGCAGCTAAAACTGGATCTAAAATGGATCCACAAGCGTCTTATGTTGTTTTGGGAAAAATCTCCCAAAAGTTTTGGATTTTAGAGCCTGTTTTTCGTTGGCAACTTTTCAGATTTTTGAGGAATTTGGTGGGTTTTTGTCAGGATGTTCACAGGTAATTTAGGGCAACGCTTTCAAACTTATTCTTTGTGTTTTATTTTTGGCCTATTAATGTATAATAGAGCCTTTGCCATCTCGTGGAAGAATTTGCCGATTTGCCGCTGTTTAACGCCCCACTAGTTTTTTATGGCTTTCTTGATTGCCCTGAAAATTACAGTTGTGCAAGCTGTGATCTTATGGTTGAAACCATGGAAATGGATTTGAACTTTTGGGTGTAAAGTCATTTTTGGAAGGTGTTTTGTTGCGGGAACCTGATTTCATTGTATAACTTCGCATGTGTCCGATACCTTCGTCATTATGAAGATTCGAGAGGGCGGTGTTTGTTATCGATCTCAGTACCTGAGTTACGTGGGAGTGTGGTTGGATTTGCGTCTATTTGTGTCCTTTGCCCGAGTGATGTTGTTGTTTATTAATGTGCCTGTAGATGCGTCTGGTAAATATCTACCTACACCCGGCCTTGGCTCAGATTCTCGCCTGCACCATGCAACTACTCACTGTGGTTCTATAGAGTCTGCCTCTGTCGAGCCAAAAATGTTTGTGTTGTGTAGATTATTTTGTATCAGTATATATAGAGTCACTTTTATGACATAACTTTCATGATTATAAGCCCTCAAAATATCCATTTTTGATCCATGTAATATTCCCACGATAAACGTTAGGCATAGATATAGTGCTAATTAAATCTTCATGAACTCATCACTGTTTACACAGGGAGTCTATAAGCATGTTAACACTGCATTGGGATTTCCCAGGTTTCCCTTGAGGATCACGTGACCGGTCAACACGCAGCCTCGTGTCCCGTGTTTGCTTGATTATGATACACACACAGCGTAAGTGCCAAGCATTTTGAACAGTTGTTGAACAGAAATCCCACATAATTTTATTGAGAGACAAATTAATTCCATCGGTTTTTAATCTAACGTAAGTACATAGTCATTGTTATTTGTGCGAGATAAGGACTTTATATGACTGTGTTAAGCGAGCAATCATGAATTAATCTCAGCAAGTGGCGATTAGCCTACTATCAAAAAGCTTACATTTTACACCACACTAATTTTGAATCAATTTGAACAAATATAAGAAGGTTTACGCAGTTTTGAAGCCCTTTTGGCTTCTTCTCTTTCTGACGTTTTTTGCCGTACAGGATATTGGTTTGTTCGGGCAGTCCACATATCACTAAGGTGTATGGTTTACTGACCTTTACTCCCAACAGTCAACTATATAGTCAGAAAAAGTAATTACTAGACCATATTCCGTTACAAGTTTTGACTTTTTACCGACAAAAATTAAAGAAATCAATCTTACACAACGTCGACAGACCAGCTGGGAACGTCCCCTTTGCGCCATTTCCACAAAGCTCAAGGTGTTTTCGATCGATATTGCTTTCCCAGTCCAGCCCCTCCCGGGTCACGATCTGGCCCGCCACTATTATTTCGGCAGTCTAAAATTTTTGTGACACAGCTGATGCGCATGCCGGGTTACCGTACATTTCCCCTCAGACTCAGTCAGACCCCTTATGACCCCCTTCAATTCCGTGCATAACAAAAAACACACAATCGACAGAAATCAATTATACCTATTTCTGTGAATTTTTTCTAGTTACATCTCTTTTCAAATATTATTTAACATACCAATTACATCATCATATGGCCGGGAGCGGAACCCATGCACGTGACTTTACCTCTCCCCCATGTATTAAATGGATCAAACCAAACAACAAAGTTAACATTCCATTCATATGTTAATTGCAAGTAAACAAAATAAACAACGGTAATTAAGTCAGAATTATTTAAAAAAAATCATTTAGAAATGACTAACATAGATTTGAAATCGAAATAAATAATCATGTGTTTTTGTTGCTAAAATACGTCATTTTAGCTTGAAAAAGCTGTACAAAATGGCCGACGGCAAACCCCGACGGCAGGCTCACGCGGTGATTTTTTACACAAAACAAATGTTTAGAACTCAGTTTAGAATATTTCACCGGTATTGCAAATTTGTGATCAGAAATTACAGGTGGATGACGTGACTACCTGTGGTCATGAGCTGAAAAGTCATGAAAGATCAGTATAGTTGAAAGCTTAGACTGGCTTGGGGAATTTCCCAGACCGTTTTTTAATCATCAGTGAAATTGGAACCCAACGCGACATTTCGGGAATTCATTTATTTATATTTATTTTCGCACCTTAATTTTGGAGAAAAAACGACTCGTACTTCAATTTTATTATCCTTTTATTTTTATTTTCTTCTTTCTCATTTAATTTTTCTTTCTCCCCCCTCATTTCCCGCGAGGATGCAAGATTTCCCGGGAAGGAGCTTCCCAAATTCCCCACTTTTTCCCGCCATGGACCTGCTCGCCCGTGTTTTCCATACACTGTTTATATAGGAATTCAGTTGTGTATGGTCAGTGATGTTCCGTAGTCATTTTTGCTTTTTGTGGCATCGGGTACGCCCGATTATAATTTATAGGCGTAAAATGAGTAAGCTACTTCTTTAATCTTGGGATTTTAATAAATAATAAACAACGAAACATTGCTACTGAAGATTTTCTTCTTACTATACATGCAATTAATGATTTTGTATGTAAAATCATAAAGTGATTAGTAGATGGACAACCATTATGAATATGCAAAACACAATTTGTTTGAAAATTGAGTAACACCCCATCGGGAAATATCCTTATTCAGCCTTTAGTTATCTATATATTATATTGCCATGCCAAGTTCCGTAGGTCGATGATTTAACTTGGTCAAATGAGGGGCCGGGTGGGAGACATGTTGGTGATCTTTGCGACATGGTGACCTCATGGGACCTTTGACCTCAATGTCATCAAAACTTACCCTTGTGTACTTTATCTAGGAAGTAGGAGTTCCATAAGGCTTTAATGCTGGAACTTGTCGGAGGGCGCGGATTAAAGAGTTTTTCCACTGAGTTGACTTGGCCATATTTCTGGCGAATTACATTCAAATGAGCTAATTACTATCAAAAATCGCATAATCACTATATTTTTGAAACATTCTTTCGATATGCAAAATTTTTCAACTGCATGGCCAAACCCATTATATTGCTCATCTTTCAATAAATTGCCATTTCAAATTTGGGACATACATGCGGCTTAGGAAGCAATGATCGAATTAAATATGGCATAAGTGCTGTATCGCTTAAATACATCGGATATGCAAAATTCCTTTACTCCATGAAAACGACAATGCCATACATCTTGTGTGTGAATCATATGGGGGAGGGGAGGCTGGGGTGTTAGGGAGGAGGAAGGCTGGGGTGTTGGGAATAATGGGTGGGGTGTTTGGGAGGGGAAAATGAAGGGTGGGGTGTTTAGGAGGAAAATTTGGGGTGTTGGGGAAGGTTGGGTGTTGGGGGTGGCGTGCGGCGGGAGTGGTAGGTGAGGGGTCAGGGTGGTGCATCGGAGGGGAAGGTTAAGGTGCATTGGGATGGGGTGGAGATATGTTGGGGAGGGTGCATCGGGGAGGGTTACGCTGACCTTTGTCACCTCATGTCACCTTTGGTGCCATTCATTGGGAAGGGGTCGGGTGCATCAGGCAGTAGCGGGTCAAGGCATCAGGTAGGGGGCGGGGTGGGTGATTGACCTCATGTGACCTTTACCCCATGGACCTTGGTGACCCATGTGACCTTGTTGACCCCATGTGACCTTGGTGACCCCATGTGACCTGGTGACCCCATGTGACCTTGTGACCCCATGTGACCTTGTGACCCCATGTGACCTTGGTGACCCCATGTGCATTGGTGACCCCATGTGACCTTTGTTGACCCCAGGTGTCCTTGGTGACCCAGTGTCCTTGGTGACCCCAGGTGCCTTGGGTGACCCCAGTTGTCCTTGGTGACCCCAGGGTTCCTTGTGTCCTTGGAAAGGTTAAGGGGTTCCTTGGGAGGGGGTTTGGTAGATAGTTGGGGAGAGTGCATCGGGGACGGGGTTAGGTGATCTTTGTGACCTCATGTCACCTTTGGTGCCAGTCATTGGGGAGGGTCCGGGGGCATCAGGCAGGGCGGGTCAGACATCAGGTAGGGGATGGGTGGGGAATTGACCTCATGTGAACCTTGATGAACCCATGTGACCTTGGGACCCATGTGACCTTGGTGACGCCCATTGACCTTGGTGACCCCTGTGACCCTTGGTGACCCCATGTGACTTGGTGACCCCATTGACCTTGGTGACCCCATTTGACCTTGGTGCCCCATGTGACCTTGGTGACCCCATGTGACCTTGGGTGACCCCATGTGACCTTGGTGACCCCAGTTGTCCTTGGTGACCCCAGTGTCCTTTGGTGGACCCAGGTGTCCTGGTGCCCCAGGTGTCCCTTGGTGACCCCAGGTGCCTTGGTGACCCATGTGACCATGGTTAACCCCAGTGACCATTGGTTATCCTGTGACCTCGGTGATCCCATGTGGACCTCAGTGCCCATGTCCATGGGGACGGGGAGGAAGGGTGGGGTGTTTGTGGGAAGGGTGGGAGGGGAATTGAAGGCGGGTGTTAGGAGAGAACCGGGTTGGGTTTGGGGGGAGTTGGGTGTTTTGGGAGGTGGTTTGTTTGGGGGGGGTGGTTGGAGGTGGTGGAGTGCGTCCGGGAGGGGTTGGGTGCGTCTGTGAGGGGTTGTGGTGCGTCGGTTAGGGGGGTCGGTGGTGTGCATCTGGGAAGGGAAGGGTAAGTGCATTGGGATGGCATGGTAGATATTGGGGGGGGGGATGGTAGATAGTTGGGGAGTGTGCATCAGGGAGGGGGTTGGTGATCTTGTGACCTCCTGTGACCTTTTTAACCTCATGTCACCTTTGGTGGCCATTCATTTGGGAGGGTCGGGTGCATCATCAGTGGGGTGTGCCTCAGGTATAAGTGATTGACCTCATTTGACCATGGTGGCCTCATGTGACCTTAGTGACCCATTTGACCTTGGTGACCCCAATGTGTACCTTGGTGACCCCATTGACCTCAGTGACCCCATATGACCTCAGTGACCCCACTTAAACCTCAGTGACCCCTGTCATGGGGAAGGCTGGGGTGTTATGGAGGAGGAAGGGTAAGGTGTTGGGGTAAGGGTGGGTGTTGGGGAGGGGGAAGGCTGGGAATGGGGAGTAAAGGTGGGGAAGTAAAGGGTGGGTGTTTAGGAGGGAACAGGGGGGGTTTGGGGGAAGGTAGTGTGTGGGAGGTGTGTGAGTTCGTCCGGAGGGGTTGGTGCGTCGATGAGAGTCAAGGTGGGTTTGCTCGGGAGGGGGCAGGTAAGGTGCATTGGGGAGGGACGGGTAGGTGATCTTTGTTGACTTCTGTGACCTGTGACTGCCATTCATTGGGGACGGGTCGGGTCATCATGCAGGAGCAGAGAGGGAATCTATTTTTATGAGCAAAAATTACTTAAAATAGCTAGTAAGAGGCCACACTGCATCATTGATGCTCTGGTTATTGACAAGAAAAGTTGCAAATTTCATACGTCACAATGATTCGCAATGCTGTTTAAATAGGCTTTGAAGATGATCATTTACTGCAGTTTAACGCATTTTTCGCGCGAATTCAGCCAGTTATATGACAGTGATTTTTCTTGTGCCAGTTTTGGCGCCAATATACATTCTTCCGGGACATTCTTATATCTAGTTACTTTAAATGAGATGTTTTACAAAAAAGTGTTTTATGGTGTCCTATGACTCCTATGACATGGTTTTTATTTGTGTCACCCAATTCTAATCACAACAGGGTTGGCGGTATTTCCCACGCCCTGGGTAAATACCGGGCGGTAAATACCTGTATTTACCGGTAAATACCACCAGGCAATATTTTGCAAAAAGGGAATACTGGGAATACGAATACTTCAGAAAAGTGACTTTAAACACTTAATTTTATTAAAATATCATTAAATAACTAACAAACCAGATAACACTTCATGCATAAATTAACCCAGGGGAGGGGTTGATGGCGTTTTTCATTTTATCACTACCTTGCGATTTGGACTCGAGTCTTGGTAAGCTGTAATCGTGCACATTTCATTAATCCCATCATTTCTCTAACAATTATTTAATAACATCACAATGATTAACAGGTAGGTGGCTAAAAGGCTCACAGAGAAATATTCACTAATTGGCCTAGGTAAAATTAACTTTGGCCGCAACAGTTTGTGTACGAGTATGGCGCTAAATCACAATTACTTGTTGATATGCACAGTTAGAACTAGCTGGATGATACATCCTTCACGCATGGCAGCTTTTTTCTAAATTCTATCATTCACTTCTTAAAGGGATAATCCAAACATCGAAAAAATCACAAAATTCATATTTTAATTTTTTTACTGGCATGGATATGCGAACATAACCTGCAAGTGGTTGGCTGAATCCATGTATTAAAGACAATGCATTACTTTTTATCTGATTCTGTAATTTTCTATACGCGTATCAAAATCCGACTTGAGATCAAAAAAGCCTTTTTTTCCCCCCGTTAATATCACAGATTTTCAGCTTGATAATGTGTCACCATGACCAATACAGTTTTGACCTCAAACACAAACATCATGACTTGTGTTTAGTCTGTACTGGTGTAACTGCATCAGCTGTTTAGTCAGATTTTTAGAGACGCCGTCGCTGTATTCTATTTGCGGCAGATGGTGTGACAAATTTCTTGAAATACTTCATGTTTTCACTAGTTGGTGTTTTTCTATGTCCATTAAAGCAGTTATTGGAATTGTAGACACTTATCCCTGATTATAAGTTTAACCTGCATTTCCACATGTTTCTGAATTCTCTCGCATTATCGCTGCTAATCCCTTTAATTTATCTAGTGTGGGCTGGTCTTTTTTCATAAGAACCAACACCTATAGTGCCCAGGCATTCGTTTATGGAAAATAACTCTGTTAATAACTCTCTTTAGCTTCATTAGGTTGTCAACAATAGTGTTCCTATGCTTGTATGTCACATAACCATCAACAACATATGCGCTTATCAAGTCAATAAGGAGCTCTATTTTTGAGGGCCCTGAAGTCCTGTTGAGGAAACTGTCGAGCTCTGAGCAAAGGAGCTCCTCAGATGGCGTCTACCAGGGTAGCCTTATTATTACTTGTATGAGGTTTTATTATAATCAATAGTGGAGTGGAGTTACAATTTGCAATTAAACCATCAAACATACCCAGATATTAAAACCAACAACATTTATAACTGTCAAATTAAGTTATTGAGGTTAACCTCCATGAGGTCTTCAAACATGTAACTTTCAATCCCATAGTTATTTTTCCAGGGGTATCGACCAGTATTTCCCAGTATTTCCCATTATTTCCCCAGTATTTCCCCTGTAGTTACCAGTATTTCCCGGTATTTACACTTTTCCCGCCCTAGGTGGGAAATACTAGTATTTCCGGTAAATTGCCAACCCCTGTATCCAACAATGTCTGTTTCTTTTTTGTTTCCTGGAATCCGGGGGGGGGGGGGGGGGGGGGGGGGTGGGCGGTGCATGTAGTACCAAACCCCATTTCCTCTTTCATTGCATTCTACCCATCTCATTTACCTTGTTTTCTATTTTTATTCTATTCTATTTTTTCGTTCAATCATTATTTGACATCAATTATTGATAGTAGATTGTGTATTGGTCACATGGTCCATTTCCACTTGTGCGGCAGAAATTTTGAAATATTGTAGAAAGGAAATTTGAAAATTAGATACTCTTCACAGACCCATATATTTTGAATTAGGTTTTCACCATTGGACTTTGTCTCGTCGTCAAGCTTTCTCCATTTGATAATAAGTTTTTGATAGGTAATTTGTAATTTTTCATTTTTGGGTATTATATCTATCATGTCCTGAAAACCTGAAGAAACTGCCTACAAAAGCCTTGTTAGGCCCCATTGAATAGGCTCTGTATCCTGGATCCGCATCAAAAAGGACACATTCAAAAACTCGATAAAATACAAAGAGGCGCTGCCAGATTCGTCAAGAATGAATATAGCCGTGAAAAAGGCACCGTAAACCAGAATCATCCAAGAACTTGGCTGGACATCACTTGAGGAGAGGAGGAAGAGAGAAAGCCACCCTTTTTGTACAAAATCAATACAACTTGGTTACCTCCCCGTGACTGCTACCTAACCCCGGCAACCCGGTGCTCTCGTCATAATAATACCTGCAGCTTTATCATACCAGAAGCAAGATGTGGGACTTGTATAAATGTTTCATATTTCCCTAGAACTGTTCCCGAATGGACTAAACTGACAATTCAATAGTCCAAGCACTATCTTTGGACTCTTTCAAGCAAACAACTTGTTCAATAACTTTTCATCACCCCCGCACAAGCCTGGATTATACCCTTATAGGTCCGACCGTATATGAACAGAGACAGATTTGACGATAACATTTACGTTTAGATTTTTAGTTATTACTGATTTTTATAGATGCCGTATTTTCAAGGGTTCACTTCCGACTTCTTAGCCTCGCATGCACCTTGTGTTGCTGCGCCGATCACACGTACATTTCATTCAAATTTCGATGTTTCTTTTCAAAATTGTAAGTACACATTCAATCTGTCGGCTAAATGAAATTTGGTCTACAAAATCACAGAATATTACTAAGAATATTAACAATTATACACAAAAGGAGGGACCTACAGTCAGGGATAATAAACTCGGAATGATATAGGATGTGGTCACTTAATAGTGGTTGTTGTACCTTGTAATAAGACATGACACGGTAACAGTGACACTCATACCACAATTCATACCCGGTAAACTTCATCCCCGGTCACTTAAAGGCCCGACTCAGATTTCCCGATGAGGGGCCCTCAATTTCAAAAAAAAAATTGTGTTTTGCATGTACAGGATGCTTGTCCATATGGCTGTGTTTCAAAATGGTCACCTTTTAACAATTTTTTGAATTTTAAAATTTCTTTGTAGAAGTGTTTAGGGCATATTTGAATTGATTTGAAGTTGTCTGTCACAAAATAAAAGTAAAAATTAAAAACTGTCGTTACACCTATTTTAATTGCTTTAATTTACAGGTAATACATTTTACGACCATGTCGGACGGAATTCCAACCAACAAATAATATTATCACATGAAGATCACTCAAAGATTAATTTTAATTAACATTACCTTTTCTTATAAAGTGACACTGATAATGAATGATATATAGCAGTTTTTATTCCAATGTTTCAAGTTTTTAATTCCCAGAGAAATAGAAAATTAACCCCCCCCCCCCCCCTTAAACAAACAAAATTCCGTCCGACATGGTCAAAAATTCGTAAAAGTTTTTTCTACAAAAAACAAAAATAACATTTCAAGAAAATGTTTCTGTCAAGATCCTGAATTTAATGAAAGTATTAGCTGGAGTGATGGTTTAAAGTCTAGCTTTATTTTATTACAGTAAAAAAGGGGCGAAGATTTTTTCCGTCGACATGATATGTTAATCCGTCCGACATGGTTTTTAACAAACGAGTGCTCTTAAAGTTTTATTTTGGGCACTTTCAAGTGCATTATTAAACAGGGATTCGTAAGAACAATGAAGCTGTACCCAAAAGTGGCAAATCATCAATTTCCTACATAAGAATTCAACTGAAACAGCTGAGAACTGTGAAAACAAATTTTTCAACATTTTGCCAATTTTGTGGGACAAAGCTGTTGAATTGGCAGACTTGATCTATTGCTTGGTCTATTGACTGGCAAATGAGAATATTTTATGAATACTTTTGACTAATGAAGAAATAGGAACAATTAGCTTTTAGGAGAAAAAAATATATATCAACAAAGGTTTTTTAGAAATGTTACACATTTTTTTAAAATGAAATGTTGGGACGGTAAGCATGTGTCGGACGGAATTTTTACAGATTTCAGTGCATAAACACATTACCAAATCGTTGCATGCAATTATTTTAAATGCTTTAATTTGAAGCTAACATGTTAGTAGCATGCCAAAGCAATGAAATTTTCAAAAACCAGACTACTGATGGTGCAATTTTCTGTTTTTCTATATACAAATCAGGTCGGACGGAAAACAGGCATGTCGGAGGAATTGACATTTGTTGCTGCATCAAATGAACAAAAAAGCACTAAAAGTTCTTGATATATACCAATACTAATAGCTAATCCCCCAACACTTATCCGAAGTATAGCCAGTACTAAAAATAAATACACAAGAGCAGAGTCGATTAAAATGTCAACTTCCTTCCGTCCAACATTGCTCGATTCCGTCAGAAAGGCTCCATTTGAAGAGGGTGCTTTAAGAAGAGCGATGGTTTTAAATTAACATTGTTACTTCTTGGAGTCTTGATTTGGTGTTCATATCCAGTGGGTAAAAGAATAATTTCCTTTTTAATTCGATTAGAGATTTAGAATGCAATAAAACTTTAACATTTCGTAGAGAACCCTATTTCTATCGATTCCGTCCAACATGAAAGGTTTTTCAGCGATAAAGGAATCTCACAGGACTAATTTTAGAATTTCATATGATATTTAGTAGGAGGGTACAGTTATCAATGATATGAAGAAATGATTGCAACTCATATGTCCTAGGTCAAAAAATACAGCTATTTGCTCTATCAAATTCCGTCCGAAATGCTTACGATAATTTGGACAACACAGCCATTACTAATCACTGTGTGAAATAGCTAATGCTCAAATCGAAGTCCTTCATATAGAACTCACATCTTGGTTTAAAAATTCCGGATCGGAAATTTTGTAATACACAGTATCTATGGCACTGTTATATACACCTAAAGTTTACTGCATCAAACCACGAAAAACTCCGATTCATCTCAAAATTTTGGAATTGAGCATTCTAGGTGACTCTCTAAGTTCTGTTTGACTTTAAGTCTAAATTAATAGATTAAAAAATGATATTCAGAAATCTCTGAGTCAGACTTTAAATACCCCAGTCAATTTCCATACACTGTAAATTTCACACCCGACACGATTTTGTCCCCTAAAGTAACATGGACAATTTTCAGCGATGACATTCTGCATTTCAGTAGCTTTGTTGGCCGAATCGCAAGATGACATTTCCAATGCTCGTGACAAAATACACCAAACTTTAGCTGAAATTTCTCACTTATTTATTATTTCCGGCGGTCCAAATGAGTGAATCTATCACCAGATAATATGGAAAATTAAATTCTGTCCTTTATTCCATGGAATATTAAGATGCTTTATTTGGATTTTAGATGCAATCGAGCTCTGTTTTTAACTTGTGCAGTCAACGGTTTTTGCCTTTTGCCATCTTTTACTGCAGAATGCGCGAGTTGTGGGAAAACAACTTACGTAACAAAAATGGTTGTTGTAATGGGGTTCAAATATGAGCTTTAACTTGGTTTAAAAGATCAAAATATGACGTTCGAAGTTTTGTATCGTGGTTGTGACTTTTTCAAGTATCGAAATCGGCAAGGGAGTCGGTTCCAACTGAAAGCTGAAAATATACAAATTTTTTGCCACTTACATCAACTTTAACAGGGTAAGCATCCGGGGATCCTTTTAATACAAAAGGGGGAGGGGTGGGACCCCCAACATGAACTTCATAGGGGTGTTGTAAGGCTAGCGATTTCAACCCAGAGGGCATTCGCTAACATGGAAAAATAGAGGTCTTGGGTGAGAGGACAGCCAAATTGCCCAATAAATAGGTGTTATTGGACAAAAAAATTTGCTAAATTATCAAAAGTCAGAATTTTCAAAAAAGGGTTTTTTGGTGTCAATTTCAAAATTCTCCTTTAAAAAAAAAAAATAGGGGCTTTGGGTTTAGAGTGGCCAAACCTTTAAAATATGCATCTTTGGGGGGGACAAGATCCTGAATGAAATGTGGGGGGTCTCAACAGCCTTATATAATTTAGCACATTTTGATAAAAATATGTAAATTAGTCTGAAATAAATTTTCAACTCATTATGTACAGAGGTGCGTTATGTTACAGGTTGGAAGAAGAACGCATGAAAATTAGATTGATAGCTTGTAAAACTTCCTACAACCTGCAAAATTAATAAAAAATCTAAAATATGTCTTTTTTGCAACAATATGCAAATTAGGCTATGGAAAAGTTATACAAATCACTTCTTCATAGTTGAATTGGTAAAGGTTCTGAAGGGGAAACCATAAAAATCAGACTGATAGCTTGTAAACTTCTCACAAATGCAAGAAGAAAATAACAAAGTTCTCTTAAATTTTGCACATTTTTGGTTAAAATAATGTTATTAGGCCAATTTAAGAGCATTAATTAGGCTCATTTGGTTCATCATCGTTTGTTTAGCTTATAGAAAAATTCCTGAACTTTTACAGATGGTTTGCATTGTGATTTTTAAAAATGAAATTTTGCTCATTTTTGGTAAAAAATATGCTAATTAGGGTAAAGTAAGCCTATCGAATAGACTCTGTTGCTGCAAAATTCTGAAATATGAGGGTATTAAGAGAAAATCCTGCAAGTTGCAGAATGATAGTGTTAAGTTTTTTCCTTAAAGTACCTCTATATAAGAAATGGTTATTTCCTTTCATTGAAAAACACAAAATTTAAACATATTTTCCTCAAAAAATATTAAAAATTTTGGTGGTAAATGGTAGAGTAAATGACTTGTAATGTTAGTAATCTGTTGGTACATATATCAGGAAACATAACCTAAAAAAAATGCACAGTGTCTGTACCTTTACGTTTAGAGTTTCTGTAATATTTTTTGTGTTGATAAAGGGGACACTACCATGGTGCCATGGCAAAATCAATGGAAAATAAATAGGACCTGACCTTTGACACTTGGTCTCAAAATGACTATGTACGAGTACAAAATTTGATAAGTTTGCAACGGAATGTCCGATTTCAAACTTGGAAAAGGTTTTCTGAGTTGTGAGAGTCTCTTTCATACAATACATTTAAACCCACGGATTGCAGGAACATTGTTTCACCGAACTGCCTACCTTATAGCATGTAAACGGTATGAGAACCCTCTTCCACTTAGTGTGCAACTGGACCTAGGCAATAAAAATCAGATGTTAGTAATGGCATGATACTCTTAGCATTCTTATTTTTATCAATTTTATCACATTACGGAAATGACCAAACTAGTGCATTTTTTGTGCTCAAAAAGCCATCAGGCACCCCTTATGCCACATTAAAAATTTCAGTGCGCCCATGCCTAGTAGGGTCCACACGTAGCCTCGGGTACGTCCATCACTATCGCCACTGGGCATCCATGAATCTGGCGTTTGCTCTTTTTTGTGTCTCAGTTCGGGCACCATGTTGAATTTTTATTGGATATTTATACCATAATTTTTCCCCTTATCGCTATTTATTGGAGGGGACATTAGTTATATATCGCCTCGGGAGGAGGTTTTGAACTACAACTATGTCTCGGGTTTGGGGATGACGTGTTGATGATTTGTTGTGAATATTTACAGATTTGGAATTTGGAGGAACAGAATTCGGAAGTTCAGAATTCGGAGATGTTGATATAAGTATTATGTATTATCCCTTCACATGGTTAACCCCGCGAGCCTCAGGACGTTGTTCGCGTCGCTAGTTCTGCGGGTATAAGTGGGCTTATTCCTTGGGACCAGGTTAGTCCAACCCTTTGTAAGTCCACAATTTGACAGCCCGGACTGTTGGGGAAAGGTGTGTCCTGTGTCGTGTGGCTCCCTTGCATTTTATTATTATTTTTTCTTTCGCCCTTGTTATAGTCCCTCGCGGGTTTGCGCAACCATGCATCGTGGTTTTTATATCAGTGTATGTCCAGTAGTGCGATGACTCTCTAATTCTTCTCAAGGATTTGGGGGGGGGTGGGTGCACTGCGTCTGTCTTGTGCTCGTACACCTTGTCTCCTTGGCCCTATCCTATTCTACATTTGGATATCCAGGTTTTCGGCAACGGGTTTTTGTTTTAATTATATATAAAAATACCTGCATGTCGTCCTACTTTGATGGCTGACAGAAAATGTTTCTACACGTGCCCTACGCCAGATGTTTGAGTGTTAGGGAGTTCCATTCGAAGACAAGACAAAGAACCTCATGAATGTGTGTAGTGCGGTATGGTTCAAGGAGAAGGACCTGGATATATTACACTAGTTTGGTCAGAATTGGAAATCTCT
>JAMKCH010018322.1:0-60467 GCA_023653785.1 Ophioderma brevispina
CATTTTATCCAAAAACATCCCATATGTACTCAACTTTCCGGTTCAGTGCATTTTGAACTTGCTCTGAGATGCTCCCCTAATAGGTGGATTCTATAATAATGGGAGAGCAAAGTGGAAGAGCTTGAATTTTGCGTCAAGATTTAACGAATGTTTCCCAAGTTGAAAATTTTTAAGCACAAAACTAGCTGAATGTTTGTTAATTTCGCCAAAATCTTTAAGTCTGAAAAAATATAATCGCCAATTCGATAGACAGCATTCGCATCATTTTATCAACATTAATGGATGAAATTATACTTGCCAAACTGGTTGTTTAAAATTGGACAACTTGAGAAAATTGATCAGATGCTGAATCCTGTATGGGATCGTTGTGGCCATAGTTACTAGAGAGTTGGGGTCTGAACGCAGGCGAGCAGACGCGTGCACACGAGGTCTCAGAGGGTGTCGTACATTGCGCAATTGAAGAGACCCCAACCCCAGACGCGCGGCGCCACCAGGTGACGTCACTTTCATTCATAACTTCGGGCGTAGTAAATCAGAAGGAAAACAAGTAATTGAGATGATGGATACTCTACACGCTCATAAGTGATAGGAGTACTGGACTGTACTATTAAGACATAAATATGAACGGAAATTTTTTCAATTCCAGTTCTTCATCATTATTTTTGCAGTGTCAAAGGAACGTGAGATAAAAGGGAGAGGACTTCACCAGTAAAGCAATTATTTTAATTTACTTTCAGTCCCTATTGTAGAGCCACTTGATAAATCACTTAAAGTCCCCATTAATTTTATAGGTCATTTTTTTATTCATAAATCTTATATAGAGAGGAAAAAGAGGAGTAAATATTTGGAAGCACGGTAAGTTTTACTAGTAATTCGGGCCGGTCACCAGTGATTGTCGATGTGTGCGATTAGGTAAGTTGTGCTGAACTCGGTATGGTTGTTTGCGCAATTGCGTTGCCAGTAATCATAAAAAAAAAAAAACAATGAACGATTAGTTTCTAAATATCATTCCTTAATTACCGCTTGTAAAAATAAATCTGATTTTTATAGGACATTTCCCTGATTTAGTGCTAAGGTTTTGGGCAAGTGCGTATAATTATGAGTTGTGTTCGCGGTAGTCTCTTTTGTAGAATTGTTTTGAAAAGAAGTTGTTTTTTTTTTATAGAATTAATGTTACAAGCTGAATAACAAAAAATATACATGAGGAAAAGCACATTTGGGTGTTGTAAATGGGGCATACAAGTGACTGAAAAAGTTTTAACTCCTTTTCAAATTGTCTTCTCGCTTTGCACTCTCCACCGGAAGAAGGAACGTGCACGGCGATATGTTGATCTGCAAGGCAAATGTAATAGGCCAGTCAGAATAAATGATGCCTTAAACCAAATCTATTTGCAAGATTCATTTTCTCCATAATTGTATTGAGAAAAAATTTAAAAAAAACAACATATTAAAAACGGAACCATGCATTTCATTTTTAAGGTTTATTAAGGGGTCAAAATATGAAAAGGCTCAAAAAAACGCGTCGAAACGAACAAAGTATGCAACGTGTTCGTTCACTTCCAGGATTTAAAATGGGTATAGTTTGGCTATTGCAGGTTGTAGTTCAATGGTTATGAGGTCAAATTGGTTCAAGGTCACAATGGGGGGGGTAAATTTTTAGAATATCCGTTCGTTCTAAAATTGTTCGTTTAATGCTATATGCTACAGGAGCCGATTATACTGGTTGCCAAACATATATATATGATATTTCGTTGCATAATTAGAAAGCAAATGTGACTGGGGGGGATAAAGGGTCTATGGGAGGCCACTAGTCGTAGCTCTGTAATTCTTATAGAATGTTCAACAAAGAATCCCTTGTTTCAACATGTTCCACTAGGTGATTTTGGTAAATTTTAGGATATTATTTTTGGACAATGTCACAGTATATTAACACCAAACGTGTTTCTTTTGTTTTGGGTCCAAATCATAAAAATTACTGGACTATAAGGATAGCTGGAGTTGCGCTAAAAAAAAAGACTTCTCTCTTCTTAAAGCAAATTGAGCACATTTTTTGAAGAGCGCCCCAATTTCAAAATTTGATATTACTGCACAGTTACGTTGGTTTGTTGTTTAGGTAATTGTCTAGGAAACTATACGGCCGAACGAGAATGCCTAAAAAATGCGATTTATCACAAAATAATCGATTTTGTAATTAGAATGGGATCCCAGATTGGACTTAACGCCAGCTGGGAAATGCTACGTTTATGTCTCGTCATGATGTGAAATAGTGACACCTCTAGAAAATAACCTCTAAACTGACTTGCCTGAACTATTAAAACAAAATGGATGAGCGTAGACACGTACATGGCGCGATTTCCCGGCTATTTCACATTGGAAAGGCGTTTCCGCAGCGACCGGTGAATTATTATCGGGGGATCCCCGATAATAAAATAGTCTAGTACAAATTCATCTTCGTTTGTGGACACATAGACATTTTCGAGGCTTAAACATTCACAGGTATAGTTTACTAGCCAGTACCAATGCAACCGTTGTAAAATTTCTAATAACAAAAATATAAAAAATTGGGGGCGCTCTTTCAAAAAAGTGCTAATATTGCTTTAAAAAAAAAACTTTACAGAAGACTTTAAAAGTGCACTTTGTTCTTAGTGCAATTCAATTCACGTAATTCTATCTATTCAGCAAATGCACAATTCTTTATTTTGAGTGCATCAATTAAGGGAATAAATTAAGGTAAGTGGTGAGTCCTGAAAAGGTGGTTGTTTTGTAGTGATGGTAGGGATGGATTATAGGAAAACTGCTCAAAAATGTATACCAATATCAACAAAATGGCGTCTTAAAATAATTTCCATGTTATTATTCACCTTGTACTAAAAAATGGGGAAAGTGATCTGTGATGTCTATGACGAGGATACTAGAATTGAGTTGAGTTGTTACGTAGAAAGCACGCCGGGGCGTTACTTGTGTAGCCTGTAGTGACACCAACAATGGATGTTTTAGAGGTATCTTATTATAGCTAATATTTTAGTTCAAATAATGTCTGAGTACCAAAACTTTCTATGACTTGAGTTGTGACAGTGCTGGATGAAATGTGATTTTACCGCAAGAAACCGGGCAAGAAACCTGATTGAAATTGTGAGTTATGTTTGAAATAGGACGTCATGTTTGCCCATATGTTACGTGTGGTTTAATATGAATTGGTAATCGCGACCACATGTTTGAGTATATATGGGGGTCAGTGAGACGTGGGTTAATTTAAAGGACGTTCAAATTCAAGAAGTGTGAACTTGATACCGCTATCATGAATATGGTGATGAAGGGTAGCTGATAGGGAAGCAGGTGTTGTCGAGTATAACATTATGGAGTCTGGAGGCGGGGAGATAAGTGAGAAATTGAAAGATGAATAGAGGAAAGAGGGAGGAGGAGAAGGTGAGGTGGCCGAAATTAGAAGTGAAAATGTAAGAAAGACAAAGGGAAAGAAGCGAGAGGAGCGAGGAGGAGAAACAAAGGGAAAGAGAGACAAAAAGATTGGAGAGAGGAGAGAGAAGAAAAAGGTGAAGAGGGAGAAAAAGCGAAAGAAATGGAGGGACGAAGATCCAAGATAAGATAGCTAGAACAGGACGTGCAGATTTGACTCGCAGAGAAAGCTAAGAAAAAGTTTTTTCTGAGAACAAGAAACTATGAAGGGGTAAGTAGAGGACGAGGACCATGATAAAAAGTAATCCTGGATATTGTAAACGAGTCTTTAATATGAATCGGGATGGTGGAATCAACAATTTTGTAGACCATTTCATCGAATCCGTTGATATTTGCATTTTTGAAACCCTGGAGGCCACACATATTGACCTTTGACCTTTGTGTTAAGAACTCCTGAACGAATCCATCCCAGTAGGGAAACGAGACCTTTTCTGAATCCTTATGACTACGGAATCATTGGTGAGGGTTTTAAACAAACAATATCATCAATTTGACATTTTGAACCCTTGGTACAACTTCAATGACGCTCTCAGGTAGCAATAGAAAATATGAAACCGACAATTGCACAACAATTGGAAGTGATTCTCTGTGATGTCCTTAAACCTATAAAACTGGAAAATCAAAACTCTATCTTTCAATTCTTGGCCCAAAACATGAAGTAGGACACAACAGCCTCCTAACTACTACGGGTGCTCAAGGTTGCGATTTGCCAATTATTATTAGCGCTACCGTCAGGAAATCGTCACAATCATTTCGCTTAGGGGGCTACTGGCTAGGCGCACATCTCTATCAGCACTTGATTGTTATACTCCCCATAACAGCTACCCAATTAACGCTTGGGTCAACGAAGCCATTGAGATAAGTACACCTGGCACAAACAGTTCTTCGGCATGTTTTTCGATCAGATTGTGCCAAAAGTCAGACCATTTTGAAAGTTTTTCGAAATATACATTTTATTGCCTAGGTCTGCTCTTTCATTTAACACCTCGCTTGTAAAAAAGCGTTTGGCAAAAATGGCCTGAGATTAGAAACGCCCCGAAAGACCCCCGCAAACCACCCAAAACAAAAGTTGAAGTTTTTGGATTTTCGTAAATGTTTAACTCTGTCAGAGATATTGAGGAACTTCAAAAGATTGAGCTCCACCTGACCAATTATGATCTCTGCCGGAACAAATTAAAAACAAAACGTCAATCGTGCTCTTGGCGATTAGGCAATTTGTATAATTCTGACTGATATTGCCAAACAAGAAGTGTTAGCCAATAGTCATTGGCAAATTGAAGCAAGCAGTGCTAAAGATTTCTGCTTTTAAAGTAGGCATGGGTTGCGAACTTTTAGCATGCTCTATAAAGAAAAGTTGCGGACAAGGAAAACTTTTTGATGACGGAGTGGCATAATGTGAACTGACTGAGTGTTGTCAAAAGTCACTCCAAGATACGGGAGTATATCCTGAGAATTTTATAACCGGGTTGTTATAAACCCATTTGAAAGTCAGACTGTTTAAATTAGCTTTGGTATTGAAAAGGTACATTCTGTCTTACCGACGTGAAGACTCAACTTATTGTCGATCAGCCATTGGTTGCATGAATGGAAGATCAGAGCTAAGCCTATTCGGACAACTCGGGGTCCTGTGTCACAAACTATATGACCACCTGTTCATCAGCATAAAGCAAAAGCTTGTTTTGCACATATCATTCCTGTAGCACCATATATACCGGCCCCAGCAGGCTACCCGCGGTACTGCCGCAAGTTATTGTAAGGAGAGAGAGATCGAATACCATCAAAGCAAACAAGTTGCTTGTCTGTCATACAGTCCGAATGGGGGCAATTCGTGTTTCACGGCCCACTTTTTCGCGCCAAAAATGTGACTCCCTACTGTGAAGTTAATTCTACTGTGCGTGTCCGTGCAAAAACCGCTAAAATGATTGAACCCCGGGATTGACATCTTGCAGTTCTGTCCATTTTCCCCAATTCCCCTGTGCACACAGTGCATTCACTAGGCGGTCCTGCTTACTCTGTACTTAACGGGCATAGGAAGAGAAAACTCACTTCGTTTGCGAGAAAGTACTCAGTGGATTTTCTTGGTAGAAGCTCAAAATTGTAGAAATATTATCATCAATAACGTATGTGAACTTTATATGATGAACATTCAGAAAAATCGAAAATGGTTATTTATAAAGAGTGTTATTTTGGTAGGGTATAATGCTAGACTCTATGCAAAAATCCCCACGTGGATTGCTGGCAATTCAAGAGGGCGCCGCTGTGGACAACGTTAGACCTGTACTCTTCGTGGAACGGCTGACACCAGATCATCCTTTTTTTCTATCAGGTGGTGTAATTTGGTTGACTATGTGCTACAAATAGCCGAAACGACCATTTTTCTAAAAAGGTTTTCTGACAGTGTAAAAACAAGCCTACTCGCCAATGTTCATACACACAGTGTGTGGGTAATCGTCTCCATGCATGTCAATTGGATCATGATTTGGATGTGCTCCTGTGAATGGGAATCATTGTACATAAGGTTCAAACTATGAATGGATTCATGTCACAATGATTTTTTTGGGTGGTCAAAAGGTCGAGGCACGTTTACAGTGGACACTAACTGCCTATGAACCGGTCTGTAGAAGCTTGGTATCGTCAAGCTACAAACCTCTTGATGGCCTAAATACAGAAATAGTCATCAGATTGTAACTCTTTTATAATATAGACATTGTGTAGCCTCCGGATCGTAAATTAGTTTCATGCTCTGGTAATACAATACATTTGCTAAGAAACCTGTCCAATGTGTTCATTTTCTATCCATAAGGATTCAGGAAAGATATAGGGTGCCCTATCTGGGGTGGCTCGCTCAGGATGTTATTAGCAAACGGTCAAAGGTCAATATTTTGATCTACAGGGATCAAAATTCACGTATTTCGATGCAAATGTTCTCATTGGATCCTTTTACCAATTCCGATTCATATAAAAATAGTTCTAACCTTCCAGATTACTTCTTACTATGATAACACCTTGAAGGTCCATGGCCCATCACTAATAGCCATCGTTCCCGAAGCCCCAATTTTAACCGTACGTAGTCAATATTTTTGGTATCAGAAGGAAGCTACTATTTTTCCAGTTAAACCCTCTGAAATCTTAGATCCAAAGAATGTTTGGTTTGGAATTTAGGAGTTAAAATGTGCCCCATTTTGGTCGACCAATATTAAGTTTACAGAGTATTCTATTGGGCTTACAAAATCACGTTTTTTTAGTTCTCGCATCAAAACGGGATTGAAATATCAGCACGAACCTTTAACAGATGATTTTTGGAGTCCCGAAGGCCAATCTATAAAGATCAACACTTCATATCCTTAAATCGGCCATCGCCCCCCTTTACTTTGGTCCGACTCATAGATGTCAATGGACATGATTTCCCTTCCAGTGTTACGATGGTAACTATAGATACTGATATGGCACTATTCTGAATATGAATTGGATTGGTAAAAAGATAAATTTGAGCCTATTTGCCATCGAAATCCCGTGGCATTAATTTGCAAAAACCTGCCTAGTCTCGCTTTCATCTTGACATGCACTGAAAACTTTAAAAAAACATGATCTATCCCTAAATCAAGTTGGTCCTGCATGCAACTGCTCCACTCGAATGCACACAAACCGCAGCCCAATGATATGGGGGCCTAACTGATGCGGGTCGATTTGCTAAATCACAAAATGGCGGGGCATTTGTTTGATTAAAATCATAAAGACGATGGGCTGACAGACTCTATCACCCCTTCCTCTAACATGATTTTAAAGACTTGCAAAGTTGGCAATCATATATTTTAACCACATAACCTCTAGATATGTTTGGAATCCTACATAATTGTAAAGAAAGGTGAAGGAGCTTGATTTTGCGTCAATATTTCACGAAAATGGTTACATTTTGAAATGTTAAGCACAAAATACTGAATGTTTGTAATTGTCCGCCGAAACATCCCTTTAAGTCTGAAAAATATCACGCAAATTCGATCTACAGCATCGCTATCATTTTATCAACATGATGTATTAAGATATACTTGCCAACTGGTTAGTTAAAATTTGGAAAAACTTGAGAAATTGATCAGATCTGAATCCCTGTATTTGATGTTGTGACAATACTTACCTATAGAGTTGGCTGACGGAGGCGATGCCAGACGCGTGCACAACGATGTCTAGAGGGGTTGTTGTAATTGCTCACTACGAGACCCAACCCATACGTCGCGGCGCCCCCTGTGATGTCACTTTCATTCATACTTCGGGCGAGTAATCAGAAGGAATAAAAATAATTGAGATGATGGGATAATCTACACGCTCATAATTGTAGGAGGACTGGCTGTCACGTATTCATAACATAAATATGAACGGAATTTTTCAATTCCATTTCTTCATCATTATTTCTTGCCGTGTCAAAGGAACGTGAGATAAAAGGAGAGACTTCAACCAAGTAAAGCCACTTATTTTATTACCTTCATTCCCTATTGTAGAGCCACTTGAAAAATCACTTAAAGTCCCCTTTAATTTTATAGGTCATTTTAGTCTAAAATCTTACTATAGAGAAAAAAAGAGAGTAAATTTTGGAAGCACGGTAAGTTTTACTAGTAATTCGGGCAGTCACAGTGATTTCGATGTGTGCGATTGGATAAGTGTGCTGAACTCGGTATCTGGTTGTTTTCGTCAATTGGCGTTGCCAGTTTATCATAAACCAATTAACGCCCTTAGTTTTAAATCTGCATTCCTAATTACCGGCTGTAACAATAAATCTGATTTTTTATAGTACATTTTTCCATTATTTAGTTTTTGGGGTCCAAGTTTGCGTATAAGTTCTGAGTTGTGTTCGCTGTAGTCTCTTTAGAATTGTTTTGAAAGAATGTTGTTTTTTATAGATATGCTCAATCTGTAAAAACAAAAATGTAGTACATGAGTGGAAGCCAGCACACTGGGTGTTGTAATTGGGCATACCAGAGTGACTGAAAAAGTTTTAACTCCTTTTCAAATTGTCTTCATCGCTTTTGCACGCTCCACCGGACGAAGTGGCACGGATATATGTTGATCGCAAGGGCAGAATGTAAGGCCGTCGAATAATGAATGCCTTAACCAAATCTTTTCAAATTCATTTTCCTCCTATAATTGGTATTGAAAATTAAAAAACACATATTAGAAACGGACACATGCATTTTATGTAACTAGTCTTAATCCTGACTCGGAATGGTGGAATCAACAATTTGAGACCATTGCATCAGAAATCCGGGCATATTTTTGCATTTTTGAACCCTGTAGGCCACACTAATTGACCTTTGACCTTTTTGTTACTAACTCCTGAAAGATCCATCCCAGATAGGGTAAACTATATTTTTTCGGATCCTGTTAATGACTACAGGAATACTTGGTGAGGGTTAAAGCAACAATTACATCACTTTGGACATTTGACCCCTGTACAAACTTGACGCTCTCAGGTAGAAATACGACCCTGACAATTTCACAACAAGTGGAAGTGATTCTCTGGTGATGTCCGTTAAACCTATAAAACTGAAAAATCAATTTGGCCATACCATGAAGTAGGACACAACAGCCTCCTAACTACTCTGGTGCTCAAGGTGCGATTGCCAATTATTATTAGCGCTACCGTCAGGAAATCGTCACAATCATTTCGCTTCATCTAGTGGCTACTGGTAGGCGCACCTCTTCTATCAGCAACTTGTATTTTATATCCCCATAACAGCTACCCAATTATCGTTTGGGTCAACGAAGCCATTGAGACTAAGTACACCTGGCACAAACAGTATCTCGGCATGTTTTCAATCAGCAGTATTGTGCCAAGTCAGACCATTGAAGTTTTCGAAATATACATTTTTTATTGCCTTAGGTCTTGCTCTTTCATTTAAACACCTCACTTGTAAAAGCGTACAGAAATGGCGAGATAGAACGCCCGAAAGGACGCAAACCCCAAAACCAAAAAGTTTTGCCAGCAGTTTTGGATTCTAAGGTTTTTAACTCTGTTCAGAGATATGAGGAACTTCACAAAAGATTGGCTCCACTGACCAATATGATCTCTGCGGCCAAATTAAAAACAACCTCATTCTTGCCTCTTGGCGATTGCAATTTGTGATATTCTGACTGATATTGCGAGAAAAAGTATCAAGGCTTTCTTGGTAGAAAGCTCTAATTGTAGAATATATTATCATCAATAACGTATGTGAACTTTATTATGATTAGAAACATTACAAAAAAAATACATGAAAATGGTTAGTTTATAAAGAGTGGGGATTTTGGTTAGGTATAATGCTAAACTCTATGGCAAAAAAAAATCACCCGTGATGCTGGGCAGATTTCAAGAGGGCGCCGTTGGACAAAAACGGTGAGACCTTGTACTCTTCGTACACTGTAAAAAACTATGGAGTAAAAAAAGGGGATGGATTGCTCTTTTAACCCTATTCTACCGAAGGGGGGGGGGGTGGTGGTTCCCTTAGGTTTTTCCACGGTTGATAAAAACCCCTTTTTGGTGCCAAAGTATTTAATGTAATTGTCAATGAACATGTGCAGCTCCTGTTAATACAAAAACAAACATCCACCGGAGTATAGGTAAGATACCGGGTGATCCAAAGTGAGGGATAGGGGGGTGGTAACACCCCCCCCCCCTCGGAAGGAGTACCAAACATGCTAACCAACAAGGAACACACAGACACTTGACTTGATTTGGTTACCAATAGATAGTTGGTCTCCTCTTTCCATTGATACCAAAATGAGTACCAACATTGTCCTAGCATTACGTCACACTGACGTCATAAAGTTGCATGTCAGCAAAAACTGCTATTCAAGACACCACAGTGAAATGGAAAAAATCAATTTTTCGCCAAAAAGTTTAGGAAAATCAGGTTTTCATGCGGTTTTTTGACTCTACTTGATGGGAAATGACTAGTTATATAATGACAACATTTAGAGCTATAATAGGTGTTTGAGTCGCTTAAAATTCGAAATATCAATTTACACCCTCTATTCAGTATGTTCGTACTTTTCCTAACATGATGACGTCATGTTACGTCATAATGGGGATGTTAGTACACTTATTTTGGTACGATGGAAAAGAAGAAACTATAAAACGCTATCTGTGGTACCCAATTTACAGGATAGGGGGTTCCAGTAACGAAAATCACAAGGGGGGTGGTAACCACCCCCCCCCCTTCGGCAATTTTGTTACAAAAATGGCCCCTCAGGTAGGCGGGGTTAAAAAGAGTAAACTTTACTCGCAATGGAGTAAATTTCACTCCATTTTGAGTGAATGGAAATTACTCCATTCGAGTTTAAAAAAGTACTCTTTTTTTAGAGAGCAAGCCCCTTTTTTACTCCATATTTTTTACAGTGTATAGAAAGCTGACAACCAAGATATTCTTATTTTCTATCAGGTGGTGTAATTGGTTGACAGTTATGGTGCTTAAAATATTCCCGAAACGACCATTTCTAAAAAGGTTATGACATGTGTTAAAAAACAAGCTTACTCGCATGTTCATACCAAACAGTGTGTGGTAATCGTCATAAACGGCAGTCATTGATCAGTGATTTGGAGGTGCCCTGTGTGAAGTGGGAATAATTTACATAGGTCAAACTATGAATGGATTCATGTCACAATGATTGGTTGGGTGGCCAAAAGGGTCGAGGCCCGTTTACAGTGGACATAACTGCACTATGAACCCTGTAGAAAGCTTTGTATAGTCTAACTTCTGATGGCCGTAAATACAGAAAATAGTCATCAGATTGTCTATTTAATGAATTCACCACTTAAAAGCAATATTTTCGCGCCAACCTTAAAGTTGTAATGTGCAATAACTCTATAATAGAGTTAAATTAGAAAGCTAATAGGATATAGATCAGTACTTCTTACCAGTTTAAGCTAGTCATCACCCCGCAAAATTATAAAGGCCCCGCTTTTGCTGCGGGGATTCATTTATGTTAACTTCGATGATTGAGAAGCTATATATATCGTGTGTCGCGGCCCACCCTATGGTGAAAAGGAATTATTGTTTGTACATGAGGTGGGTCGCAAACACCTTATATTAAATAGCTTCTCAGCTCTTCTCTTATGAACAAACTATAATAGGTATATCCCTTAACCGGGCTGACGAGAAAGAGGGGGTTCTCTTTGGGGGGAGGGGGAGGGAATTGCGAAGAAAAAGCGGGGTTGATGTGGTTTGGCTAGTTGGGTTGGTGTGTATTCCAGTAGGATTTTTCATGCTAAAATTGATTTGGTTGCGTTTGGGTTTCAATAGGGCCGAAATGTCAGGAAAGATGGGGGCACATTTTCGGACTGATGACCATTCTTCAAGGGGGAAAGTTAATACAGGGGAAAATTAAAATCGAGTCAAATTGTTGTTTTAATTGTGTTTTTATGTGCACTAACGCGTTCGTTAGGATTAGAAAAAGTATGTGCCTAGGTTCCAACCTTCACTTAAAGCGGTTATAGCCCCGAAATGGGTCAAGGTCACCCTGGGGGTTAAATGCTCCGATTTGTTGTCGAAAGTGGTGGTCAAATGATACCTTGTGTCATACTGAAACAGAAAAAGAAAATAATGCTTTTTAATTGATTTTGTGATATCACATTGCGACATCCCAGGAAGGAAGAAAGTTTTAGTGACACCCATAGACCATGTAGACACTTGCGAATTTTGGTAGGTAATTAGCCAACCAAATGTCACCACTGGAAAAATACATTTTTGGAAGCTGTGAGACAATACAAACCACTTATCACCAGTTCAACAAAATTGAGCATAGTAAACTGTTACACCAGGATGACCTTGAACATTATGAGCTATAGCGCTTTAAACTAAAGGTCGGAAACCTAGGCAATATAATATTACTTTGTAATCCTTATAAGGAGACCGAACATGTTAATGTACATAATAAAACACAATTGACTCGATTTTAAATTTTTCCCTTGTAGTAACATTTTGCCCTGGGGAAGGGGGAAGCAGTCCGGAAATTTGCACCCATCATTTTCTGACTGTTGAGGCCCTATTGCAGAAAAACAGCAGAAAAAGCAACTTTAGCAAATCCTACGGGAAAATGTTTCATTGCAAAATACCAACCCAGACTAGGAAGACCTTAATTTGAAAAAGGGCGGAAATATTTGGTGGGAGATGTATGATTAGCTAAAATACGTTAATTAGAATTTGGCAAAAAATGGGCGTAGAATTAAAAGATTAGCTTATTATTCACAAAACTAAAGGATATCCCGTACGGAGGACGAGAAAGAAGGGGTTCCTTTGGGGGGGATATGCGCAGCAAAGGGGGGGTTATAAAGTTTTGTGGGGCAGATGACAAGTTAAACTGGAAAGAAGCGAATGCGTTTTGGCGAGAGACTTTTGATTTATTTTTTCATTCTTCCAAATCGATGAAAATACATTTACGTTCTAGAATAAAGTAAATACAATGCGTTTTCTAACCAACAACAAAGCGCGGATTGGTGTGTGCTCTTGTGGGCGGGTCTGTTTTGGTGTGTGTGTGCCACACCTATTTAAGGGTGTCTTGGCACACAGCGCCCCGCCGTAATCCGCCATTGTTAAATTTACGGGACAGAAAGTAATTCAGGCCACCGCGCTTGGCAAATCTTCACTGCGCTAGGAAGTTCACAAGTTTTCGACGGTAACATGACCCCAGTGGCGGTAGGTAGACGGTCATATAGAAGTCCCATTGATGCAAAGGACCGGTATTGCTATTCATTCCGTCAAGCGCATATGCACAAGCCAACAGCGCAATGGCGGAACGGAATCATTGTATACTCATTACATCAAGGGGACTTTCTATATTGAAAGGTCTTCAAGTGCTGCACGTCCACAACAACTTGTTAACATATTCGGACACGGTCAAATAGCGTTGATTTGGATTTTTTGTACACTGGATATTGCGCAAATTAATTGGCCTAGCGTAACGATTTAAGCACCAAAATATCCTAACTAAATGGTCTAGTATAGCTGACGAGTTATAATATAGGTTTAATAATTCTTACCTTATTAGCTGGTTCAAGTCTCGATTGATGCTGCTCAAGTCCTGCCACACGCAATACTTACAAAAACTAGTGAGCTAAATGGTCTTTTGTCAGGAAACCATTTCTAACATCAGATCGACCACTTGATTCATCGATTTCGCAATATCCAGGGTACCGCGACAGAAACCGTTTTTTAATTCTTGTTTCAGCTAATCGCAGAGACCTTTAACACGCGTCTGGACTTGCTAGGGAGCCATGAGATAGCGCATGTCTAAGGAAAGGCCGGCAATAGCGATTCGGGGGGAAACGGAATTGGTGGCGCTGTGTGTCAGCAGTACAGATTCTATGTGCGAGCGTAAATAGTGCTGGGTGCGGACGGGTGAGATTGTTGTGTTGTAAATTTGATGTGTTTGTATCTGTATGCTCTTATGTTGGAAAATGATAAGAATTTAAATACAAAACAAAAAAAAAGAGACGGGAGAAACGCCCTGGTTCTCGCTCCCAAAAATTTTCACCAAAGCTAGGGGGTCCGAAAATTTGTGGGCCGAAAATCGATATGCCAAGAAAAGAATGGAACCATCCAGAGCTGATTCCCATAACTTCAAGCTTCTGACAAAGAATGTTATCATCAACGCTGTCAAAAGCCTGAAAAATCTATATGGTTCGGGCCAACACGTTTACCTGAGATTGCGTCTTAATGAAATCAGTGAATAAATAAGACATTGAGTCTTTCATTCTCCATTGCTATTTTTCAAACTATTATTAATATATTTCCTATTCACTGGACTATTTATTCATATTGACTGCCATAATTAAATCTAAGTTCCCAACGTTACCTGTATCTATTACTTAACTTAACATATATGTGGTTCAGGGTTTCCTGTGAGTGCCAGTAACCAGTGACTACCTGTCCCAGTGGACGACGAGTTGTCGGCGGCTCTCTAAACGTCACACCCATCGATTTTCTAAGGTAATCTGATCAGGAGGGTAGCTGGTTACCCTGGTTTTTTTGAATGAAAAAGAAGATTTTCTACCTACAAGGGCGTCAGCTTGGAGAGCTTGGATGCCATCCAGCACATGCTTTGCCTTTTATGGGGGGCATAGTTGCCCAAAGGTAGGCCCACCGCCAAAAACTTGTGGATTGGCGTCATGAAGTGCATCCGGTCAATTATCTTTTGTCAATAAAACCTCACACAGCAGTTATTGCAATGTGAGGTGTATCCGGCACCCCCGGTGACGGGCGACCAAAACCGGATTTAAAACTTGGTTAACAACTAAATATTTTTTTTATTTTTTTTAAAAAGGGTTAAGATTGGTTTTGGGGGGTGGTTCCCCCCCGTGATTTTCGTTACTGAACACCCGATTCTGTTTAATTGGTCCAAAGGATAGCTTAGAGTTAGTTTCTTCTTTCCATTGGCTACCAAAATAAGTACATACCTAGCATCCCAATTATTGACTTCACCATGACGTTATATGTTGGGGAAAGTACGAAAATACTGAATATAGGTGGAAAAAATTGATATTTTTTTTTTTTTTCGTAATTTTATACGACTCAAACACCTATTATAGCTCTAAAATGCTTCCATATATATCAAAAACCTAGTCATTTCCATCAAGTAGGAGTAAAAAACCGCATGCAAATCTGTTTTTCCTAACCCTTTTGGCGAAAATTGAGGTTCACTGGTGTATCTATGGATAATGGCAATTTGTGACATTCGAACTTTTTGCCGTCATTGTGACGTAATGCTAGGCATGTTGAGTACTCATTTGGTATCAAATGGAAAAAGGAGGACCATAGCTATATAATGGTACCAAAATCACAGGGTTCTGTGATGTTCCTGTGTTGTGTTAGGGGGAAAGGGCATTTGGCTAACTTCTTTCCCGAAGGGGGGTGGTGCCACCCCCCCGATACATCACTTGGGATACCCTGTAGCTGAATATCAACCCCGCCGTGGATGTGTTTGCATGAAATGAAAAGGAGCGGAAAATGTCAATTTGGACAATGTACAGTAAATAATTTGGACCTTAAAAGTGGTTTTAGCAAGCCGGGGGAAAAAACATGAAGGGGGTCGTTGGTAAACACCCCTTTCGGTAGTCGAGGGCTTAAGCATGGAATAAGAATCGTTCACATGTGTGCTTGTGGAAATTTCCTCTAACAAAACATACCCGTACTACCCGAGCAGAGTTCCCATGCTCGATTATATCCCCACCCTCAGTTGAAAGAATCCGAAAATAGTATAGAAAATCCTATTAGAAATCCCACAATAAATTTTTGCGGGGAAGGCAATATATTACCCCCAGTACAAGCAATTTTTGTTATATTATTAGTTGCGTTTGAAGTCATTCTTGTGATTTTTGACAAAATTAATAATTGGTTTCATGCATCATTGACTAACAGTTCTCTTTGTTAATCACACATCTCATTTGACCACTTGGAAATATATGGAATAAGTTTAGCTCTTGAATAGTGCTGAAAATGTGATGCTTGGCGTGTTTAAGTTGGGGGTGGAGATTCCCATTATAATTCCACCCCTAAATTCAAGCTAATTTCAGGTTAAAAATAGGTGGGACTAGAGTAGGGTCAGTACAGTAGTTGTACTTTATTTTTTATTATATACTATTAAATCATGCAAACTAGTCTAAAATAATAAAATAATGCATTACCAGGCATCGAAGTAAGCGACTTCATATGGATTATACTAAAGAACATAAGCGATCAATTTGTGTGCATGCCTTATTGTACAAGATAAGAATCTACACGAGACACATAGTATGGTTTGTGTGTATTTCCGTAGGATTTTCATGCTAAAATGGATTTTGTTGCTGTTTGGGTTTCAATAGGGCCTAAACTGTCAGAAAATGATGGGGTGCAAATTTTCGGACTGATGAGGGGGGGGGATGTTAGTACAGGGAATATTTTAAAATCGCGTCAAATTGTGTTTTAATGTACACTAACGCGTTCGTCTCCTCATAAGGATTAGAAAAAAGTATATATTTGCCTAGGTTCAAATCTTTATTAAAGCGGTATAGCCCTATAATGGTTCAAGGTCACCCTGGGGTAAATGCTCCGATGTAAATGCATTTTAACTTGTTTGGTGATATCAGCATTGAGACATCCAGGGAAAGTTTTGGTGACACCCATAGACAATGTAGACCCTTGCTACATGTTACATTTTTGGATCCCGTGAGACAATACAAACAAATTATCACCAGTTTCAACAAAATCTGAACATTGGGTAAATTTTACCCCAGGATGACATTGAACCATTATGGGGCTAGAGTGCTTTAACTAAAGGTCGCAACGTAGGCAAATATATACTTTTTCTAATCCTTATAAGGAGACAAACATGTTGATGTACATTAAAACACAATTTGACTCGATTTTAAATGTGTTCCTGTTGTAACATTTCCCCTTTGAAGGAAGAAGGGGGTAGCAGTCCGAAAAATTTGCACTCCATCATTTCTGGTGCCTATTGAATGAAAAACAGCAAGAAAATCAATTTTAGCACAAAAGTCCTACGGGAACTGTTTTCATTGACATACCAAACCACACTAACAGGTACATATCATACTTCCAAAGGTATAGCACCTACATGGATCTGAAAATAAAACAAAATTCTAGATATAGAAATAAGTATTAAAGATAATAATAATGGCGAATGTATGAGGAAGATGATATATTGGAACACTGCAGATTCTTTTTATGAATAAATAACCTGTGTATGTTTATAAAATCAACACCTTCACAATTAGGCAAATGATGAACTTTTTGAGTTGACATGTTAACTAAATAATATTCATTAAGCCATTTAATTTCTTTCTTTTGGCTACAAAAAATGCAATAAAACATAATGATATTCATCACAGAGATCATTTAAGTCATACTTAGTACATAATCTTGAATCATAAGGAGTATTAAAATAACTGCTACATTCAACAAGAATATTGAAGTTTTACATCTAAATTTAGCCATAATTATGCGAAGATTGTTGGGCATAGTATTTAGATAGCTTTCATAAATCAACTCATTTTGAAGATTCTATAGTTTAAAACGTACTTAAATTGGATATTTAAGAGCACCATTTTGATAAAATGTATCATTCTGAATTTAATTAACACTATTTTAAGCCAAACCTTATCAACACCGTGGCCTTGAACAATTCAAATCAAGTTGATTCAAAGTTGAATTATTATTCCCAACCTTCAGCAGACCACTTGCTTTTCCTCATACATTTTATAGATGAGATTGTAAACAATGTTGGTGAGCTTGCCATGTTTATCGCCAGAAACAATTTTGTGCCAAAATTGAATCATTCTCATGTTCACTTTGTTTATCATCAATGCTCTACCAATTTCGCCATATATCATATTTGAAGAGGTACATTTTAAAGTTTCAGCAAAATTGTGCAAAACCTAAAAATCATAAAATCATTTACCCGTCTTCAAAATATTAAGCATTGCCTTCTTAGCAATATCATAGTCTTTTCATAGCTTTGTAAAGTACCATTATAATTAAACAATCGCCAATAAACATAATCATCTACACACTTCCAATGTTTCTGTGCCCAACGTAATAACAGATTTTTTTTTATTTGAGTTAAATTACTATTAAACTACATTTTTTTCTCTTGATAAAATTATTTTATGAAAGTACACAAATTACTCGGTAGTAATTCGTATTAAATGAGAAATAAGCATTGGTTTCCAAGGAACTGAAGTTACAAGACGGCGCAAAATGACATTTCGTAGGTCATGTCGCTATTTGCCACATTTCCAAAAATGGTAAATCGCCAATTAATGTAGATACCATTGATTATTATTTTATTTTCTTCCACTCTGAGGACTAACAAAGCCTTTTTTCAGTTCTTTTCCTTAGGCCCTAATTAACATGAGTACAAGTATAAATATATTGAATGGCTTGAGTATGATACAAGATATTATTGCACGAGCTAGAAAAAAATATTGTACGAGTCGAAGACGATTACATATTTTTTAGCGAGTGCAATATATTCTTGTATCGTACGAAATAAAAGCCATTCATTATTATTATTATGATTTAAATATCAGGCGAATCAAACCAAACCTTGCTATGACAGTGTTGTAGTCCAACTGGCGAGTCTTGATTCAACCTGATCAAACACCCCAGTATACCAGTCCGAACGATAGTGCTTCATGATGTCGTTCCAAAATGCCCGGATGCGAAAGAATATTGTATTGCATCCGGGAACATGTACCAAAACTGTACAATAACAGATTTCTTTGTACCCTCGGAAGCCCTGGTACAAATAAGAAGAAACATGGTTAATGAATTTGGGGGGGGGATCTATATTGAGATTTAATTATATGAGCTAATGGTAATGGAAAGGTCTTTAAACAACTTCTAATGTATTTGCTTCATACCAATAAAGAATACGTTCGCAATATTAACTTTTCCTTTGTTGTCGAACCAAATGCCTTGGAACTCTCTCATGGGAAAAAGTCGTGTGGCGATTTTTTTATTCATCAGTTCGTCCGAATTATGGACAAAAATTCAACTTTCATGGTTTGGTGACACCTATTAAATTCAAGGCGCTTGTGGGAGCAAACGTCTGCATCGTGAACAAATGTTTCGAATTTCAGGTTTGATATCATTCTGTTGCGCCTTTGCTCATTTTGTCCAAATCTTGAGAATATTTATGAGAATTTGAATGTGATTCATAACGGGAATGCATAATTGTGTTACTAGAGATATTCAAATTTTCAAACAGAACTCAATTACAATCTGCCTCTACTTAAATGCAAAGATAAAAATTCTTAACCAGTCACAATGTGTACTTTTATAGTGGAGTCCATATCCTATGAAATTTGCAATCAAAGTGTATGTGATATTGAGTACAAGGTATTTACGAATGAACTTCTAATTAGAGTTAATGAAATTTAATATATAACAAAATGCTTGAAAATAAAGGGTGTATATCTAAGGCATTTTGTATTATCCATTTTTAGAAGAATAAGTAGCTATATATGATGTAGAATTAAGAAATAAAGGGTTTCCAGTCTCATTTATGGGCGAATAATGTGTCCGAGGTCAGAAAAACTAAATAATGGGCGAGGCGCATCCGAGCCCATTATTTGAAAGTTTTTCTGGCCGAAGATACATTATGAGCCCATACATGACACTGCAAACCCTTTATTTCTATTCTATTACCTAAAACAGCTTCATTTAATAAGAAAATGCATAAGCGACCCATTATTGCAGAATAATGGGCAGTAAACTGACCAATCAGAATGCTGAATTTTCAATAATGGGCAGCAGAGGTAATAGAATAATGTATAATGTTTATGACGGCCATTTTGAATTGGTCTACTTGACCAAAAGCAGAGCTTTTAGTGATTTGCGTGCAATTTACGAATTAAAGTAAGACAACAACTACAATGTGCAATGCCATCGTCGTTTCTTTATTTACTTTTTAATTCTGTTGTTGAACGTTGGTTGGACTGACCACATAATGAAACATCAGGGTGGTATTAACTTATTTGCTCACTTGGCAAGTACTTTGCGCTATATGTGAGTAATGCGACAGAGTAGCTCTTGTGCTAGACAACTTACTTCCAACAAAAATGACAAATCGGAAAAAAGGATATGGATTAAAAGAATCGAGTGCACTGCATATTTATGTGTTTCAGACGCGGTAAGAATGGTTGTTGTTGATTTTGGAAATTTCATTGTTGACCAAACTGTGGCATTGTAACATTTAAGATGTAAACTTCCTAATTCTAAAAGTTGTTGTAGTATGGGCTTATTTCAGTATATTTGCAAAAAGCACCGAACACGTTTAATCTATATATTAAGTTTTTAAATGGCTTTACCCATAATTATGCATAATTTACATACCAAAACTAACTTGGCCTCCTTAATTATGCACTGTTAAAAATGTTCCTAATTTTGCCAGACTTTACCTTTTTAGGTACGGGTAAACCCCAAGATTCAATAATCATTCACGCTTAATACCTATACTAACCTCAAATTGACCAATTTGGAAGCCATCTCAAAAAACATACAGTGTGAGTTAAAAAAAACACAAACACCTAAAAAAAATAATAATACACGTTTGAAACATAGGTAGTATTTATCCGCTGACCGTTATTATATTTGTAACTTACTTTGTTTTTAATGTCGAATTACGAATATGAAAATCGTTTCACATATAAAATGTGTTAAATAACACGCCGTCGTAAGTAACGTCATTAAAAAATGCAAATCTTATTTTCCCTTATCATTTTTAAAAAATAGTAAAAAAAACTTTTAATCCTTTTTGTATTATATTAGTTTAATTTGAAAAAAAAGTAGTTACCACACACACACACCACACACCCCCCCAATAGATTAAATATAGATTATATAATATATAATATAGCTATATAGATATATATATCCGTCTGAACGATCTGGTACCAGGGATCGTAAGTGAGTGTATACCGTTTGAAACTCAGAGTAACGGTTGCCGTCAGAGGGTCTAACTTGATAATATATATATATATATATTATATATATATAATATATATATATATATATTATATCATTATATATCTAGAATATTATATAATTAGATATTATATATATAAATATATCTAGATATATAATATATTATTAGGTATGATTAAGTAAAGTTGACAGAAAATGTGTAAATTACCATATAAAACAAAGTGTATAAACTTGTTTGAATCTGTATTTCTCACGTTTTCCCTTTGTTATGCCTTTTTTCTCAACATTATTTGCTTGGATATATTGTGAAAAACTTTTTTACAACCAAGTGGTAACGTAATACAACATTTGTAGACTGTCATAGCTACACGTGAAAATTTGGGTCAGAGGATTTAATAACGTTTTAATTCTTATTGTTTATAAGTAAAAACCAACAAGATCTTGGCTGAGATTTTAAGCCGTCTCATTACGTTCCTTGCAAGGTTCGTATTTTTACGGGCTGCAGTTATTTACGTTCTGCAATGTAGTGAGTCCCAGCTGCCAGTCTCAAATGCCTGTTTTTACACGGTTTATTTTTTAACTGTGTATTGGGTTTGTGTATTGAAATTGTGTACACAGCCTCTCAATAACTAATAACTTGGAGCCCAAACTCGGGGGGGGGCGGGCAATTGTATTCAAAGGTGGAGATGATGCGTGAAATGGACTTCCAAAATGCACCTCAACAAGTATTTCCACGACAAAAAAAACATACCCTAAAAACAATATTTTTGCGTTTTTGCTACACTAAAGAAGTATTTTGGAAGTTTTGCTACCCGAACGAAACAAGTAAAGCAATGCATTGTGTCTTTAATATACCTTTATTATCTTGATTTGCCTTACAATATTTTTGCTTAATTTCTCTCCTTATTTGGTATTACACGACATAACAATTTCAGGGTTTTAGAAAAAACATACCCTTTTTTCGCTTTTGCTGTTTTGACACCCCAATCAATGGACGCGCGTACATTGCCTGTTGGACAAGGACCCTTTTACGCCGTTTTTGTTCCACGCATCATATAACCTTTGAATACCAAGTGGCCCCCCCGGAGCCCCAAAAGTTTGTAAGTAATTGATATTTGCGAAACAAATACTAGAAACATGGGAAGAGTTAAATGACTCTATCCCTCATTATGCATCATTATATTCCAAAAACTAACTGTTTTCTTAATTTTAATGTCATTGTATTTATTTGAGAAATTGAGACCAATATGAAATACCAGAACAGTTGTTTACTGACTGTACCCATAAGTAGCATCTTTACCAGGGGCGGAATTAAGAGTCAGCAGCTGCTGACCGGGCCCCCTAAAAATATTGCTCTCAGGGACCCCTTCGAACACAACCTTAGTCCCACTAAAGGCGATCTATTGCAGCTTTGATGCTTAAAGGGGCCTCACCTTAAGCTGGCTGACAGGGCCACTTTCCTTAAATCCGACCTGAATCTTTTTACAACCAAAAGTAACTAATCTACTGATTTTTAAATGATTTCATCAGGGATTAACTTAGCTTTATATATATAGTGCAAGAAATGACCGATTGTTTGGCGTTGTTTGTTTGTTTTGTAGCTGACTCAATAGGTGGAAAAATTGAAAAAAATTAATTTCATAGACTAAATGCCAAAAAGGCATGTATTGAGCTGTATGGTGAAACTGTACAAAGAGAACTCAAGGCGCTCTCAACCCCATACGTTCATATATGTTCAACGTTACATTTTTCCGGATCGGGTTTCGTCCTAAATCGGATGATGAGAAATCCCAGCTTTAGGACAGTATGTGTGCTTAATTGTACATCATCATTTGTGTTTAGATTTTGATAAAAAAAGTTATTTTTTCTGCCATGTTTTGGGTGGGGAAACAAAGCTTGGTGACAAAAATGTGAATTTGCGCCCAATACGTTCCAATTTAGCACGTTATGGGCCCCTTTTGCCAATACGTTCCAATTTTGCACGTTCTGGGCTTTTGCACGGATAAGGCGACTTAAAAGGAAATATCAGTGATCCACCCGAAAGAGTCAAAATATTTTAAATTGCAGGAAGGAATAGAGAATAGCTGTAAAGGGAAAATAAGTCTATAGAATCTCATAATTTCTTTTTCCAAGCCGAAAAAAAATTGGTTAGAAATCGCAGGTCCAAAGACATGAAACTCCATTCAATTACGTTGTGTAGTAAGTGCGTAAGGACATCGGACAATAATGAATTAAAAATGTCCGATTTTTGTTTTATTGGTGATTTGTCCTATAATTGTGGGGTAGTTTAGCGAGATACCCTGATTTGTTACGAAATGCAAAAAATTATTTTTTGGTGATTGCTTGATTTTCTAGTGAGAAAATCAACTGTAGTGTTTTAAGGAAGATTTCACTACACCAGGCTATCCGTATGGTAATGCGTCGAGTGCCTGTCATTGGAACCTGTTTTTTCAACATCTTTCAATGTTGCGTCAAATCGAAAAAAAATGTTTTTAATCAATCGACTCATAATGTGAGGAAAGGTCCTTAACCAAACAACCACATTTTTTGTTTGAAAAAGTTTGAAATACTTAATGTGAACGAAAACTACGTGAAAGACCTCAATCTCTCCTACCAGGAAGACCCCCGGGGAAGACCCCCAATTTGTTTTCCGATGAGCACCACCCCAGCTTGTACGCGTGTCGTGTAAACAATAGACCACCCATTTCCGACGGTTCCTAGGCCCTCGAAAATAAGGTCATAATATACAAGTCCATCCGTTTCTTCAACATCCCACAATGTAAGGGAGAGAGTCACCCTGACGACAACTGTACAAGTGAGTCAAAAACTTGACCCTCATTTTTGGTCCGCCATTTTTAATTTCAAGTAACTCATATCTAACCTACTGTAGTAATCATCAAAGCCTTTCGGTGAATTTGTATTATATTTGCTGCAACGATTGTTTCACAACATCGTTCCGTAGAGACCGTCCGAGCGTACAGTCGTTTGAATCAAGATCGGTTTTGCGCTCTGTCCACGGAATTCACATTAAATGAAACGCCTTCAGCGAAGCATCAGTGTCAAGAAGAAAATCGTGGCTTTTATTGACTGCTAATACTGGGTAGGACGCTATTTAACCCTGACGAATACATTCACAATTTTCTATCGCTGCCCTCTTAACGTTTTCTATCGGGTCCCTCCCTCCATAAAAAATCACTACAATAACTTGATACATGTATCAGTTTCTGAGGAGTCGAATGAATCATATCATGAAGAACCACATCGGTGACAACCTTTTGAGTAGGTTTTAAAGTATTGTCATATTTTGTAAGACGAAACTATGGCCACACTCTTGAAAAAAGTGTTCAAATACAATGTACATTATCACTGGCTTTTTTACACCTTTAAGATGACACTTAATTTGACATATACATAGAAAATACCTTATCATCATTTGGGAGACTCATTTGCTTATTTTGGCGCTGTGCATCAACTTGGACTCCGTGGAGGGGGAGGGGAAAAGTGGACCACTTGATTCAAAAAGACTGTAGCTGCCTATATTTCAGATTGGAATTACTTTATCTTTGCAGCAGCAAAGTGAAGTTTGAAATAGGCTTTCACCATATTACCAAAATGTTAGATATATGTTATTCAAAAATCAAAATGGCGACACAATCAGGTTCACTTTTTACTCCCCCGTATGAAGTGCAATAATTCGAATTTTTAATTCCAATAAACAGTATTTCGAAGAATCTTCATTTAGATTGTGGATTATCTTTTAGTCAATTCGATATAAAATTACTTAATTAAACAAAGGCATCCTTTTCAGTGATTAATTTCAGAATATTATCAGAATTAAGTAAAACACATGTCAATATTGTAGCATACAAAAAAAATATTTTTAAAAAAATTAAAAACGAGAAAAAAAATATGGTTAAGAGGCGTACGCCACGTGTTTCACTCCTATATCCTTAAATAAAAGCTTTCATATTTGTTTAAAATCTTTTGTGATCAACGTACCTTTTGACGATACATTAATTACTACACAATAAAATTTAATAATTTGTAACTTCTATACAAAGAAACAGTCAGCTGCATATTTGATTACTCTTCCCTTTATAAAGAAAAAGACCACAACTAGGGCGGTTTAGATAGATAGAAAAAGCAATTTTATTGTTTTCAAAGGAAGGCACTCCTCAGTAAAAACAACTCATCTGTCTTAAAAGCTTTAGAACTAAAAGGTGAGGGAAATTGTGCTACTTAATTTACAATATTCTATGTGACATTTTTTTTAATAAAACACAAAAACACATAAGAAAAAAATAAAAACATTAATGTTATATTTTTTTCAAAGATTTACTGTCTTAAACATTAGGATCATCAGGGCAATAGTTACAACGAGTCGTTGTAGTTCGAACCCTTACTCGAATTCAATAGTTTACGCCAGACCATATAAAATATTATGGTAAACCACTCGCAACACCTGAGTGATTGTACAGTGAGCAAAGTATGTTGACATAATCTCAGATCTACTTCAATGAACTGTGTAAATGCCAACTAGCGGCCACATTCAGAGATTATTGGGAGGGAGGCATCAAATATTGCACAAAGTCACATTTTGCAGTTACAATGATCAACTCCAAATTAAACCCATACAAATAAGGCGTCAATTTTTCATACTGAAGGTAGAACGATTTTTTTTGTGTTTTAAATTACGGATCAGGGACAAGGAAAATTAACAATGGAGTATAGGGGAGCACCAAAATACAAAATTAAAACTGAGGGTTACATTACAAGTTTATGGATTCTTCGCATAGGTTTATTTGTGTCATCTGTAGAATCACATTCTGAATGGCTCCTCAAGTTGATTGCGATGGGGGGTGATGAGCGGCTTCGTTTAAGAAAACTTAAACGTAGCACAGATATAAAAAAAACCGTCTCTTATATGAATGAGATAGGAGTCATTGAATTACTTGCCTCATGTATTTTTTATATATATATATCGTGTACTTTAGTTTCCTAAAATAATCGATTAAAAGTATCAACGTCACGCTATGCAAGCATTTTCATTGAAAAAAAATGAGAAATTTCGTCCTAGTGACGGATGACGAAACTAGATTCATCCTAGAAAAATAGCGAAAAGGTAGTGTACTATTAAAGGTTAAAAAAAAAAGTAACAAGCAACGTCTAAATGGCACCATAAAGTTCCAAACAATTATCGTAGCACAAAAAAAACATAAAATATAAAAAACATTAAAAACTAATAAATCGTCTTTTTTTCTGTCATGTTTATCCTGGCTTGAAAAGCAAGTGTTAGGATAGTAGGGTGAGTTTGCAAGAGCGCGCATGTCCGAGGTGGTGCGTGTTCAGTTGTTAGATTTGTTTTTCATGTCTTGTTCGAAAGTTTAAGTCCGATTAAAAACAAAAACTTAGGGTAAAGTTGCAGTTGGGGTTTCTTTCATTATGTGGATGATGCAAAGGTCATAGAGCAAGGTCCTCAATAGGTCATCTGAGGTCATGTTTATGTGTGTGTGTTCCCAGTTTAGTGATGTTTTCTTAGGTCTTCTTCGAAAAACTTGGAAGTCACGATTTAAACCATATCATGCTTTGGAGGTGTCCGACGATACGCGATAATATCGGATCCTATGCGTGATAATGTAAAATTGGATTGATTTGCGACCAATATTAATTGGTTCTCGCTATGAGTTTTTAAATATTGGGCGAGACGAGTCGAGCCCAATATTTGGAAACTCATAGCCTGGGGATTTAGGTGCAATAGGGGTCATTCATATGTGGATGATGGCAGAGGTCATGCACCAAGGTCAAAGGTTATCTGGGGTAATTTTTCAGACTGCCATCTTTGCCAGGGGGTGACGCAAGTTTACTGATGTATTTTAATCTTTTAAAGAACAAGCGGAACGCTATCCCTATTAATTTTAGTGGGCTTAACTGAGCAGAACAATGGGGTGGTACAACAATATTCACCCCATGCATGGCAAGACGTACGTGTGGTACAGTGGAAAAGGCCGGGAATTGTGATCATTAAAACGTTAAATTCGTGAGTTCGATTCCCCGCTGTGGTCAACGTGTTGATACTGAGCCAACCTTGCCGCCTTCCCTGTACCTCCTGTTGCCTCGATAGTTAATTTCAATTGGCTCGTCGACCCAACGAATCTGGGGAGCAGCATGATTGGGGCATTTTACAATTAGTGTGAATAAGTTTGAAGCTCCTTCCCGGCGGCCGGCTAGATGGGTGAAACTAAAATGATTCTATGATGATTCCTAGTTGCTCTGATCTTCGTATAGATAGAAAGGCGCTATTAACATTTTTAAATTTAAGATCCGTTGTGAGTTGGCAATATCGATTGAATGGGTCAAAAAGGGTCATAAAAATACTATTGATATCATTTTTAGTTTTTGTGCATACCACCAATGTTTGTAACCTATATGGGGTCTTAAGACATGTTGCGTGACTTTTTTGGGGGGTCTTATACTACTAATAATATGTTTTATAGGCGCTCTACAGAGAATGCAGCGCCTTACAACAATTAAAAACTACAATATAATAATTATACAACATGAAAAAATACGGCCATAATATAGATTAATAAGAAATCCAAATTGTAAATAGCAGGAAATAAGTATGTTTTCAGGAGCTGCTTAAAGACGCAGTGGAAGGTGGCTCTCTTATGTTAACGGAACTTGTTCCGAGCCTGGGACATGCATTGAATGATCCACCAACTCTAGCTGCGTTGAGATATAATCAAGTCGCGTAACATTAGAAGAGGGCGTAGCATGCCACCTATTTAAAGGGCGCGCAGGATCATTTTTTGGTTTAGAACCGGGATTTTTACATTCAAAATGTTTATACCGTAGAAAGCAAAAAAATAGGACCAAAAATAAACTTTATCATACTTCAACATTTTTATTGAGACATATTAATTGGCCATATGAGGCACTTTCAGAAATCTAGCCGAGAGCTTATACAATTGGGAGGCCTTATGGTGACGTAATCATGTTTACTCCGGGCACTCCGAAGCAAGACTGTCGAACGCATGTGAGATTTTACCCCGAAGATATGGTCCTGCACCATATCGTTTCAACCGTAGTTCATAAGCGGCGTATTCATGAGGCGGTGGGCTCTGTACTTCCGTTAAGTGTTTATTTAAGTATTACAAGCAAGAAACGATGTTACTCGGCTTGGATGGTGGCGTTCGCCTGTGGGCTTCGTCTTGTAAATCGGAGAGTCGTGGGTTCGATTCCAATCAAGTTAGCGTTAATAATTTTAATTCATTATTCTTTTAGCTAGTAGAGATTGCAATGACTACATCAGAGTTGGCGATTGAAGTAGACAATAGTGAAGAGCTGCTTATGAGATAACATTAACTGCTTATATGGTCCTGGACCATAATTTTCGGGCCAGAATCCTCAGTTGTTCACATTGGTCTTGGTAACCCAAGTGGCAATATGACTAAACAGGTTGTGGTCACAGCGGGCTGTGCCCGTGTTTTTATTTGTGGGAAAAGTTTTTTTTGTTTTCAGCGGGAGGTTGGTGGGCGATTATTTATGATAATAATAAAAATGATGGAGGGATCGTTGTAATGTATTTGTAAACTGGTTTTTACTTAAATAAAGCAGCAACATTTACGATGTATGTTGATACAAATTCGTTAAAGTACAAAAATGTCCTGCCCCTTAAGAATGCGACGAGTATCTAACGTGGTGTAATTGGTTCACAGTATGAGTTTTCGCGATAAGGAGCCAAGGCTTCTTGCTGGGTTAAGGCCCCTTGTTGAGCCAAAGAATCATTGGTTGCACCTTTAATTAACTACATTGTCAGAACACTGGTAACCAATTATACAGATATATAGTCTGAGAGCTAAATAAAGCGTATTTTCGGTGTCTTTAATGTGATATACAAGTAATAAAAATATGTTTGCATACCCGTCAATCCAGAAGCGAACTTAGGTACAAACACTGGAACTTCACCACTCACTTAAAATGGTTTAATATCTACTTTAACTTTTGCAGGACTCGAAAGTGTACGTACAATATTGAAGGTACATTTGCATTATTCAGATGTTAAGTTTTTACAGTATATTTGCACGAGGACAGTTAAGTTAAGAGTGTTTTCAAACTTAGAAATGGAGACCCATTATGATGTGCTCCTGTGTATTCTCAATTTCAGGGGCGGCAAAGTGCCAAATGTGCTTCAATCGGCGTTTTAAAAACTATTGTCGATATTTTATTTTAAAATGTAATATCAAAGCGTATTTTTGATGTTGAGGAACAATACACAAATGATCTTGTAAAACCATCCTCGAGTCACACCAATAGGCCCTATTATACATTTTCGGTGAGCTGTTCTCAAAACCGTCGATGAATTCGTTACGGTAGTCGCTGAGAACAATGAAGTACATGAAGTCCCTTCAATGGTAATTTCAAATCTGGTGCCTTGTGTAGGGAGAACAACAAACTTTAGAAAATGAAAAATATATTACATAAACTCCATCTGGACAATACAAATATAATTGTGCCTTGTTTTGGGCGTTTCGATAACACATTATACAGTTTTTTTTTGAGTCTCAAAAAAAAAACCTACATTCAGAATAAAAAATAATTTAAATAGTTAAGGAATTATTTTTGACTCAAATGTTTGCTTTGGTTCTTAAAGAGGGATAAAAGGGCTTTCAGAAAACTTTTTTTTATGGTGTCAATGGACTTTGGAGGAAGAATTTATGTCTATGTGGAGAGACTTAAAAATCCATTTGGGCAGATTTGAGCCAAACAAACGTGCATTGTTTACATAGAGTAACATGTCCAAGATGCATCGTTTACATATAGTAACATGTTCTTCAGCCGTGATTTGAGATATAAAAATATTGAACACCAAATTATGTTAAACAATAGAAGGTGGAGAATAATTGAAGGCGTATAAAAAAAAATACTACCCAGGGTTACAAAAGGAAAATGCTTGAGCTGTTGTTGAGTGAAAAATGTTCAATTCCAAATAAGAATCAGAGCTGGTGTTGAATCGGCAGCTTTCATGGTTTTGAACCTAAACGACCGAAACTTGTGAGGCTAAAGTGAAACCACAGAAGGGTCGTGTATTCAGCTGAAAAAAACAGTGCGATATGAATTTGAAGTTTAATTCAATTTTTTTGCAGAAAGAGAGAAGAAAACTTCAGCTTTAGTTCTTCTCGCATTTATCTACGCTGCAGTATACTGGTTTGTGCAAAATTAAGACCATTGGGATGGAACAAAAATATCCGAGCAGTTTCATTATGTTCATGAACTGAGCACCTTTGATTATGGACTCTTATGATAAAATAGTAGATATGATTTGTGAAGATATTTTAATTATAATTAGTTACACAATAGACCATTTTATTCAAAATCCTGATGTTGTGTCAAGAGAAATCGATACCAACTGAATTGCATATGTAAATGTCTTTGCTATAATGTGTTTGGTATACGTCGGTGTCAGTCTCTCCGCATGTATGGCTAAATCGGCCCCCAAACTGAATTTTAGGTCTCTCTGCAAATTCGCATAGTTTCTGAAACCAAAGCCCAAAATAACCAAATTAAAATTTCTGATAGCCTGTTTATCCATGTGTAAACAACCAAAAGCAAACATTCAAGCAATAATAACGAGAGATGTTGAGGCACCCAAATATTGTGTATAATAGTAATTTCATAGAGATTGGACAGGCTCAATCGATTTCTTATATTTTAATGTAAAAACATAGGCCTGAATTAGTATTTGCTCCTATACGAAAATTAGAAAGTTCACAATTTTTGGACAGAAGAAACATTCTTCAGCTTATCCTTTCAGATGGGGATATTTTTGATGGAAAGCTTTACAATCAGGCAAAAATCAGTGCTTTTAATTTTTTAGGGATACCTCATATGTGAAATCTATCGTTGCACCAAATATCAGAAAATGTATAAAATTAAAAAAAAAAATATTTCCCTGAATGTAGGGTTTTATTGACTCAAACTGTATTACTGTTTCTTGGTTCCAAAAAAACGACACTGCAGCCATGTTAAAGTGTCTTGAAGGAGGGGGGCCATTACGGACCTTGTTTGTAGACTGAAAAGTCGGATTCCGACTTATTAGTAAAAACAATGCCGAGGAAAAATCACCATTTCTTGACAAATACGACCTGTTACGCTTCTTAGCAATTGGACAGGGGTTTTTGTTACAACATTTCCAAATCTTACAAACAGTGAAAAATGGACCTTGATTTAAAATAGGGGGCGCGATTTGTTTAACATTGGAGAAATCGCTGATTAGTGGCTCAGTTTTAAAGTTCTATTAAGGAATAAGTACAATGGTTAATAACTTTTTTTTTTTGGAAAAAGTCAATTGTTCTTTGTAGCTTTCCCATGTGGTTGATTTCATCTAAAATCCTTTGGGAAATATAAAGTTGTATTAAAAACTACTCTCTGGGAATAATAATAACCTGAGCTTTGTCTTAACACTTAGGCCGTATTCCAAAATCCCACGGCTTAAACTATAAACGACCCCCACGATTATCTTAAATTGCCGTAATTTAAAATTTTGTTTTTAAGCAAAACGCGTTTAAATTTTTAAACCATTTCTTAATTAACAGAAGAAGCATTTAACACGAGTAACATTCGGTCGTTATTTAAAGATGCTAGCACGAGTATACAACAGATGCTATTGGTCCGTATTCCAGAAAGTTGTGGACGCGATTTTAAGATATCTATGAAACAAACCGTATCGCCTTAAGTAAACGCCCAATTCCAAGAAAGCGGATTTCTTAAAGTAAAAAGCAATTTTAACTCCGATAAAATGCATTTACATTTAAACTAGGTATGAGGCTAGTTTAAGAAGTGTTTAATGTGTGTTTTCGTTAAGTAAACGGTTCACTGCGGTGCCCAATTCGACGCAGCAATGGCACATATCATTCCGGCCAGTTGGTGCAAAACCCTAAACGCTACGGAAAGCCGTGATACACTTGGGCACTAAGCCATTCAAACACAATAGGATCTTTTGTACATCCATGTTAGCGTCTTAAATAACGGACGATTTACTCGTTGTGTTTAAAGTTCTGTTTAAGTAAACCAAGTAGTTGAAAATATATAAAACGCATTTAAATTTCGTGATTTTAGTAAGCGTCGCGCGTTTAGTTTGTAACAAGTTTTCGCGAGTTACGGGAACATTGTTTGTTTAATGGTTGAGCGGCCAAAGTGGGTCACATCTTTCCATAGCGCTAAGGTATTACAACAACTGGCCGGGAATGATATGCGCTAATTTTGCTGCTTTCAAATTTGGCAGTGCAGTGAACCGTTTTACTTGACGAAAACACACATACACTACTTCTAACTATAGTACATGTGAACTCTATTTTTGTGAAATTTCATACACTCTTGCAACCTAAGTTTTTTTCTTCATCAAAATTGTATGAGGATCCAAATCATGGGTTCATTTTTTTTAACATGTCTCTGGGATGTATCCTAGGGGGCAAGGTTTAATACAGGGGTCAAAATATAAAAGGCGGCCCAAATGTGTTTTAGATTCATCGGTTTGTTTTAAAAAATGGTGGCCAAATTGTTCGTCGTTCCTATATATGTAATCGAAAATATACAGGTCGCGTTGTCATGACGGTTTGATGATAATTAAGAGGGCAAATCTGGCCGTGGTCCACAGGATCAATGGGGAGACCACTAGCCTATTGTAAAAGTCTCACTTTGAAAGTGAAACACAGAATCTATCTCCTTTTCTTATTTAGTAATGACCCAATAAACGATTTAAAAACCATTTTTTCAACAAATCGGACCATTCTATAAATAATGACCATTGAATTTTCTTGAGCCTGTTGTACTAAACATGTCAGTTCTGTAAATATGGTAACTATACCTTTTAGAAACCTTATGAGCAACTAACAGATTGGTATAAATTTTAAAACAATTTAAAGCACTTTTTTGTTACCCCTGTAGCAAATTTTACCCCCCTTTATAAACACCCCAGAACACATTTTAAAATGACACCCATGATATTCAGATTTTCCATGCAAGTCTGTATTTGAACATTGGTGTCAAATTGTATATGAAAAAAACTAAACCAAAACATTAATTTACATTTCCCCATGTACTACTAGCCCCGTACCTAGTTTAAATTTAGATGCATTTTTAGCGGAGTTAAATTGCGTTTAAATTTAAACCCTTTCTGGAAGTGCCATTACTAACGATACGTTTATCTCCACAGATCAACGTTGCTACTTAATCGCGCTAAACACTTTCCTGGAATATGGGCCTTAGTTACCAATGTAGGGGCACCAAGGTCTATCGTCCATTGGGTTCAATCAGGGCTTGACCTTGTTTCCTGATAAGCAAGCTATTCCTTATGTTAATCATATGAGCTCCTTATACCCCTACTTTTAAAGATGATTGGCATCAATTGAAAAATGAGACCCTTGTAACTTTGTCTAGATTTCCCTCCTTAACTAAAAAAATAAAAAATTATAACAAAATCAGATTTTTGCAATAGGTATAGCATCCTACATACCCTGCAAGTGAAAAGGCTGAAAGCAACCTAATAGAGGCAAGATCGAATATTTTCATCATTACATGTCCGTTCGGACACTTTCTACAAAAAGTAATTGATGGAGATTCTATGAACAGTCTGTTTTCTTCCTTTTTTTGGCATTTGCATTTGTAAAAAAATACCTACCCGATTCTCGGACTTATCGTTTCATTTTAGACTACTCCTGTAATTTAAAATTTGTACTCTTTTTGGTGGATCACTGATAGTGCCTTTAAATGCAATAATGACCCAGTTTTTATATAGCGCCCACAATTTAAAAAATGGAGTTTTTTGCACAGAGATCGCCGATATTAATTATTCTAATTACAAAATTCCTTTTTTGTGACACATACAGAATTTTGACCTCTGTCATTCACAAGTATGGTTTACTATCCAATTATCAATGCACTGTGGAATAATCTCAATATTTGGAAAATGGAAGTCGCTTTTCAAAAAAAAAAGTGCCTGTTATTGTCTTTAAGGCACCGTCTGTTTTGGAAAACTACATCCTCAGGGATCAGCTAAAACCCACAAGTTTCCACATTCCAATAAACTTTTTAATGCCACATCACGTGACATCATGAACATAGCGCTACCTAATACAACAAGTCGATGAAACACAAGACATCGGATTTCATGACCTGGTTACTAAGGTCACAGGTCTGACGTCCGACTAACCTTTAGGTGTGAGGGCGCTGGTCCATGGTGATTACTGCCCTACATTTTAACCTGAATCCTTTTAATTCGGAGTGTTACCTCAAATATTTGCTCGCTCATACGCTCAGATAGCAAAACACTAAGATTAAATACAGAGGAACTTACAAACTTGACAGAAGTTATAATCATTTCATAAAACGCAAACTTCAAAGATGGCGTTACACCTATCATCAATAAAAGAGATTATTGAGCCGATCTTATCACAAGCGTTAAAGCTTCCTATGATAATAATAATAATAAAATTATATGGCGCCTTTACGAGAACATAACGCCTTACAGCAAATACTTAAAATACAAGTATATAACAGCATGAAATACACAAATATTTACAACTTCAATTTAACAAAATGTTAAATAATCAGGGATTTAACTATGTTTTCAGGAGCCGCTTAAAGACACTTGCGGGCGCCTTTTATTTTCCCCTTATTTTTTTTTTTTTCTCTCATGTCAACAGGAAGCCTGTTCCGAGCCTGGGACCAATGGCTTGAATGATCAGTCTCCAAATCTACGCTTTGTACGAGGTATGAAAATGGCGTAACATCATACGTAGCTTTTGCCCTAGTTGCCATCAGAACATACTGTCCAACCCATCATTGAGGTATGACGTAAACTTGTCCATAAAGAGATTTATACCCATAAGGATTGTATCTGATATCGTTCGCTTATCAGGCAACAGTGAGAGATGAACTCACACACTTGTAATTAGGATGCATTCAAAACATAACTGGTATCATTCCATATTTTCATTCACATTAACATAACTGAATAGGACTTTCTCATATGTCTTTGCAACATCTCTTTAAATAAGTGACAGCAAAATACATGTCAACATCTCAAAGCTGCATTTGTTTAGATATATACTATAGGAATTAACAATAACAACAAAAGGATATAATTAAATTAAGAAAAAAGAGAAAACTGATGATATAATTTTCAATATGTATAGAACATTCTCGTATGATACAATATAAACAATAATTGCCCTAATGCACGTCCTGTTGATTGAAGCTCAAAGTAGTGGTGAGGGTACGTCCTATGTCAGCATAGTAGTTTCCAAACACGGCAATCGTTACCTGTGAGAAGTCAAAATATATAACACATAATGAGTTTTCTCTTTAACTTCTTTCAGAAACTATTACATTAATAATATTGTAGTGTAGCTGACGAAAACCACATTAGTTCACAATGGATGGACAATATTGGGGGCTTTATCTGCCGTAGTTTAGGCGCTCTAATGACTCCACAAAGTACACTTGTTTCAATTTTTACCATTGTTGTTTACCATTGATACCGAGTACTCACAATGCACAATAGCTCTACATATAAAGTCTCACACCTGGAAACAATCACACCAGAAGAATCCAATATTTTACAGATTCATAAATGGCAATTTAATGTCCACTATTTCCGTTGATGATTTATTGGGCCTTTAGTTGATCGGATCCCTCAAAGTGTTGTAATTTGTGGTGTAAAAGACGATGCCATACCGCTAAAATTTGGCCTTCTCGTCGGTTCAAATTTTGGATTTTCAGGAAATGGGACTACTCCTCTGTTAATCTCTGGTTTATGCATATATACCAGATGAACATCCTACATTATCCAAATAAATAGGCATTTAACTGCCCCCCACCTGAAATTTAAGGCCGCTTAAACAAAATTTTAACATTAACCTCAAATCTCAAACCAAAGTCACCCAAAATGCAAGCTTTTTATTTAAAATTAAAATGCCCATTTTGTCTCTCAATTGCTCCTGATACCTCGTATTCACAAATAATATTAATATTCCTGAAAACGGACAATACAGCTTGTTAAAGTTACCTTAAAACTGTTATGTCCGGGCATTTAACAAGGTCATAAATGTTGACCATTTTTGCCCTGAGATTTACCATTGGCAAGTAACTTGACTACAACAATTTCAAAATACAATTACGCCAAGAAAATTCAACTTCGACAAAAAATGAGGGCGATGTTCACTTATATCCTGGTTTTAACAAAAACTGTTATAAATCACCAAAGTTGTTGTAGGAATTATAGAAATTAAAGTTGCCCACCCAGTAAATTATTTTCCTTACTTTTTTTTGTTTGGGGACAATTAATTAAATAGTGCCCACCCGGTAAATTATTCTTATTTACCACACTGCTTTTTTCAATGTAGTTGATGGAAAAATGATCATATCACTTATTTCTAAGTGCGCTGGAAAGAGTTTCAGGACAAAAATTGATCAGGACTTCTATAGGTTTATATCAAAATTACCAGTGGGGTAAACAGTTCGACTCCGAAGCATGGTGAAGTTTGAAATAAGAGACGAGAAGGCCAATATTGTAAGCAAATTACGTGATATTTCACAAGATTGTTCTCCTTTCGTACTGTATAGATGATGAGATTTCTGATATGTAAAACAAAAGATATGCTTCGTCAAATAGAAGAGTGCAAACAATTTGCATTGGCTACATAATTGTAAAGTAAGATTGCGGAAGCGGGATTTTGTAACATACTCAAAATGGAAGTTATTGATTGACTATTGAACCCCAAGCGTAAGCTCAAAGACATTGACAATCCCTTTTAATTTTTAATGAATACTGTCTATATGATCAGGAATACTTTGATATGTGTTTTTCAAAATTAACCAGTCATTCACTTTCATTACCAGACTTAGCCTTATTAAATCTAGCTAAATCTCTCAAAATTACACAGAATGGTAAAAATCATTATACCAAACCAAACAAACAATCAGAGGCTTCCGTATTGAATCCCCAAGTAAAACCCATGAATCTGTAGACAGAATAAACAACAAATGTACGTTAACAAACAAACAAAAAAAGAAACCGCTGATAATAAGCCTACATGGACTAGTCAAACGTACGGAATTGGAAATAAAGACACCCGTAGAAGGCCCAACAGACCTATAATGGACCAGAATGGCAAGAACTCAAGCCAAAATCTCTCTTGTTATTTAGTGTTAGAAGAAGGCGTTGTGGTAGATCCAACGTTTGGCAAAACACGGAGACAGGAATCTCGACGTCGTCTTTAATCAGAATAGCACAGCAAGATCTATTTCTTTTCTCTGAAGTCAAGTGTATTCATGTTGCATCATGCATTCCAAATGCTTAAAGGCAGAAATCGGACCAAGTTGATTTTGCATTCTCATATTTGATGAAGCATATCTTTTGTTCTACATATCGGATTGAAATGAAATATATGGCAAATAAAAGCTTATATTATATTGACCTGAAAGGAATACCAAAGAAAGACCCATGCGTACATTTGTTTTTAACAAATGCCTTTGTTTCGAGTGCTAACTTTTTTGGGACAGCCTGTATTTGACAAATACTCAATCAACAAATACACAATACCCGTGCTTTCCAAATACTGCTTGATTTTAAATGGTGCATTAAATAAAGTACATAATGCGCAGTGTCGGGGCGTAGTGGTTATGCTAAAGTATCTAGAGACCAGGTGCTATCAGCAGATACGTGTCTGTAAACACCAGAGTCTCATAATCCATATATGGATCCGTGGATGCTGCATATTTACATTGCATGCAACGTTTCAACGGTCGAACCACCCAGGTGGCTTTTTCATATTGGTTTTATTTCTTACCTGTTCATTGTACTTTACATTTTAGTATTTTGGTATATGGAGCATGACAAATGCTCCAAAGACATTCACACCAGTAAGTTAAATGTGAGGTGTACATTACACATAATCGGGAAAGTCAAAATCAGACTCGGTCAAATACCAAAATAACAACTATTTACATGCATTCAGGGGCGTTACTAGCAGGGTGGTAAAGGGGGCTGACTGCCCCTCGAAAAAAGTTTGAGGGAATATCGGGAAGGAAAAAGACGGGTATTCATGCTAACTCAGACCTTTTCGCACCCCTTTTACCTTACAACCGGGACACTTTTGCCTGCGAACGGGACATTTTTGTATCTACCAGGTAATGATGCCTGGATGCATTCGAAGTTTTGATTGAAATTGATGTATGGTGTGCTTTGAAACATAAGGATCCAAAGTCATTCTAAGCTGTTATTTCTCAAAGTTGATTTGTATTAAGTGTACCGAAGAATTTGGCAACAAAAGCACCCATCCAGATGTTAGTATTACGTCTTGCTCCACATCCCTAGCCATTGCTCATGGTTTGACCTAAATACGATTGAACAGAGACTTTTTTTACAGCAAAGCACTGCCATTTCTTTGTACAATACATGGCATTATCATTTGTTGTTAAGTATCAGTACATAAAAACGGACAGACAATTTACGCATATTGCACAATACCTCTCGAATAAAACAATTATCCGGGTAATTATCAGCGCATGCTCAGAGATAGCACTGTGAATAATGTTCGCATCGAATCTCCTATTTCGGGATATGTGCCCATCTAGCCCACTTGCAGCCTTCGCCCAGTTTCCTATAAAATCCCAACAATGCCACAGGCCGGGATTGAAGCTATTTGTTGGATTTATGGCCTTGAATTCAAAAACTACTCGGTGTAAGATAAAAACACTGTATGCTTTCCTGCCTAGCACATAAACGGAGAGTATCGAAAGCATTGAAATCGCGATCGGTTCAGTTAAAGCAAATATTCATAATTTTTAAGTACGAATTGTAAAATCAAATAAAAGGAATTAGTGATACAAATGTTTTATGAAGCAAAAAACACTAAAATAAACAAACAGACTATTATAAATTATCAAGACAAAATCACCAAAAGCAAAGAAGAAGTCTCAAGAAACGCAGATTTTGTACACGGATGCCTTTAAAGACACTATTAGTGATGCTAAATGGGAAAATCGAAAACAACATCAAAAATCAAGATTTTTGCACGTTTGTAACAAGGATAGGGTATTCCTAACATATCCTAGAAGGGACAAGACCAACACCAAACTAATAAGGACAAAATCGAAACATTTTAGTATACTGTCCGTTACGGGACACATATAGTTACACCGTAATTGAATGGAGATGATATCTTAGAACACTGCTAATTTTTTCTTTCTGTCAATTCTTCAGGTGGTGTGAAAAATAACTTACGGGAATTATACCGGCGTATCCTTCACTTTTAAGTTATTTTGCAAAGAAAATCGAACATTTTAGGTAATTACTGTCCGTACTGACACTAGTATTACACGTACTTGCATGCAGATGATATCATTCGCACAACTGCTCTTTCTTCCTTTTTCTGTCCATTCTCCGGTGGAAAATAACTTACGTAATTGCCGCCAGAACTGTAATCCTCACTTGTTAAGTTATTTCTGCACAATTTCAAATATTTTACTCTTTTAGGTAGATCACTGAGTGTCTTCCCTATTAACAACCCTTTTAAGTAGTATTATGTATTTGCCTATGTGCATTAAACAGGGGGGTCATAAGATAACTTGTTAAGTACAGGTTCCCTCAAAACGACACTGTATAGTAATTATTTATAGCAAAAAATTTATTTGGGATTTTTATCCAACGAGAATGATGAACTTGCTACTTTTCGTATATCATATGTCACGTTTTGGGAACGATGTTTCCATAAACCTTTGTAAGTTTTCTGATTCTTCGGATACGTTGTAGAAAAAGCTGTACCACTTTTCGTGATGGAAAGAAAGGCCTCGTGCACTTTTATTTGGTAACATTAGCAACGAACAGCTTACTTACAAATTAAAATGCCAACTCTGCCTCTAGCTAAATGAAATGTTTACCACTTAAAGTGCCCCAGGGGGGGGGGGTTCCCGAGTTCCATTTGATTTTTTTTTTGCGTTTCCTCGGTTAAGCATCAAATTTTTCAAGGAGTTTTTTTGCTAATTGTCTGATTTAGGAATCCTCTTCTCCCGACACTAAAAAAGTTAAATCCGCCTACGGCTTTTCATTAAAATAAAATTAGGTTGGGTCCCCTAGGACCCCCCCCCCCGGGCACTTACGAAGTGAAAAAATCAAGATTTTTTACTAATTAAAAATTAAGTAATTAAATCTTGGGATTTATTTGCTTATATATTACCTTAGGAGGCAATTAATTAAAGAGACACTGTGACATTGAAAAATAGTGCGCCCTCAGATTTTTCAAAATCGATATTTTTGCATGGCTGTAAGGCTTTTATAACAAATCCTCACCCCAACGATTAAGACCAAATCAATCACTTTCCTTATGGGTCAACCAAACAATTTTAGAATTTAACGTCGCCGGCGACGGTTAATTCAACAGCAAGACGAACGAAAATGGCGTTTAACACACGAACCCGCACGCCGTATGCATGTTTCCCCGCTATGCACACTGTTTTGATCGTCTATAACCTTTGTGGTGTTAATATCGTAGTACCGAGTCAAACTATTCATGTAATATACACATTTAATTGTTGATTAAAGTTATGGAAAACTAAAGAGTTAGCCTACAAATTACCTGGAGGTCCTTTATCCTCATATCAAATGTCCTATCTGTTTTTGGGCGTATGTTATTATTTTTATGTGTAAAATAAAATCGTTCTGATTCTTACAATGGCCTAGACAATCATTGAGACAATGGAAGCAATTTTGTGAAAATGTGCCATTGCCCTTTTATAATAATACTTAACTGAATACCCTTTTAATATCTGATAGCAACAAGTTTTAATTTTGGGTCATGACCGTGCTCTTAACTGTTAAGTCTATGGGAAAATTAAGGTGATTTGAGTTTCTGAGAAAAATACAAGATGGTATAAATTTAGCTATATTTTTTGAAATGATTATTTTAATTGGTTATTCTAGAGTGAATATATGAATTACCGTCTTCTGGTTCAACACCTTATATCGGAGTTGGCTGAGGATGGAAATGGGCGAACCACTCTTTTTCGGGAGTGAAATTTTCATTGGCCATAGGTCATAGGTCAAATTCGGATTTTTCATTTTCATTGTGGGTATGTGGTTCTTTACTTGACCCCCATTTACTTGTGTTAGTTGTCATGATCAATCCCCCGGGAAAGTGGTTACTTGGGTTGGGTCCTAGGCCCCCCCCCCCCCCCGGGCCCCGGGCATACGGAAGTGTTTTTAGCTGGGCACTTAATTGTTAATATCAATATCTAACCAGAAATAAACAACATGCAAATTTCACATTGCAAAATATGCCCATTGAAAATTTACAGACAATTGCCAAATTAAAGGTTGCAACGATTAGATTTCAAATAACGGGTGTCCTGAAATAATGTGAAAATCTGATTTTGGAACTGGTTGTAAGCTGTTAAAAATTATATCCCCATTCTGTAAGGTTAAGCTTAGAACTTTTTTTCTTCTTTGGTAGCAAAATATGTGAAACTTCTATTTTCGATAGGAGCAAATACGAAACTCATCCTATGTTTTCTATTGAAATGTTAATCTGTAAAAATCCCCTTTTTTTTCATTTGAGTTATTTCTGTAACCAAATAAAAGGTAGGGAATCTATTGACTCTATCTATATGACATCACTACATAATCACAGAAAATATGGATGACTTAAATCTCTCGTTGCACCTTTAACTGTGACATCACATGTACGTACAAATCTATACAAATCGAAAACGTATATTAATTCTTGTCAGATTAGTCATGTTAATTTACAACATTTACAAAGGTGATCGATAGTATCCGTTAATTAAATCGCCGGATTTGGTTTTTGTATTGGTTTAAATGGACTTTTTAGTTTGTTTTGGGTTTTCTTTTGTTTTTGTTTTGGGTTTGTTTTTGAATTTGTGATAACCTCTTTTGGATTTCAGCACAAATTACCAGCAGGGGCAAATACACAATAAGAACATAATGAGCAAAGCTGTGCGCTATTTTGGCCAGAGTAGATGTGTAATATTACGGGGCCAAACGGAATTAGGATTTCATAAGTCGTAAGTACGCGAAAAGAAGAATTATTTTGTTCTATTGATCCATAACAAAAGAATTTTACATACCAAGTACAAGCACATGCCTCGCACATGGTATAATTAGGTGCAAGATGATAAAAGCAGCTCACATAATAGGGAGGTTGCGAAAAACTATTCTAACGCGAGCGCCTATTCTTACGCCTGTCTATAGACCGTATACCAGCCATGTTGGTGGACAAAATTGACGCATTCCAGTACTACAATACATTCACCTGTCAATGATCCCTGTGCAATCGCTAAACATGGATTGACAGCATCGATTGACAGCTTAATGTATTGTAGTCCTGGAATATATGCATCTTGTCCACCAACATGTCTGGTGACTGACGTCATATTGAATACGGTCTATTCAAAATCACTCTTAACGGAGCGGCCGAGCTTTGAAAAGTGCTCTAGTTTTCGAGTTACCCCTCCCCTCGATACAACAAAACACAACCACCTCTACTTGAAGGATAAATATGTGAGATTTAAGAAAATGGTGGTTGTGGTTGAAATATTTGGTGGCAGGGATGATTCTATGCCGAAAATGAATTTTGGGCTCTGCCAAATTAAGCGAAATATATTGGGTTTTTTTTTATTTTTGTTGAAGTAAAAAACTATTACATCTTATTTTTATGGTTCTTTTTGTTATTGTATAGGTTGTATACGTGCATTAAAGGTTCAGTTCAATACCTTGTTGTGGTACAATGTTGATAAAAGGATGTTTTTTTTAGGAAAAAGGGGATTTTGGGGCTAAAATTCTAGACCCTTTTATATGTATTAAAAACAGAAATCATAAAATATAAATGTCAGAGATTGATTTTTTTGCATCTGATAAAATTTGCTTTGCTAAGAAATTAATAAATCTGATTCTTAAGTTTTTAGCTCATAAAACGTGATTTTTTGAACCAATAAAAATACCCCTGCCACCAAAGTTTTTGACCCAACCATTATTTGTTTAAATTATTTATACTATTTTTCGAAAAGACAGTGGTTTCGTTTTGTCTTGTACGAGGGGAGGGCGTTGTCGAAGCAAAATTTGCAGTTTTCCAACCCGCTACATTATTCATATGACAAGATTTTCAATGAATGGACGAATAGGCATTCGTGTGGACGTTTAGGGTTGGTTTTCGCAACCCTCAACAATAGTTCGTAAAACAAACAATCAAGCTTGCGGGACCCGCTAACTTACAGCAGTTAAAAGCACAGCAGAGGAGTGTCCAATTTATTGATTGAGAAGGAAAGATTATGGACCGAAAAGCTAGAATTATAGTAATGGCAACTTAATAGGAAGAGCGAATGTGACAAAATAAAAAAAGGTCAATAGACGCATGGTGTGAAATTATGTCGGACCACGAAAATAATCGCTTCATTTAAAATAGCAAAACACGATATCCCTCGTGTGTTAATAAGAGATTGGAAAAGCGACAATGAGATCATGCATCTGATTTTCATGTTTAGGTTTTAGATATATGGCGCCATGACATTGTACACAATAAGTATTTATGTATGAGTATGTATGTATGTATGTAGTCTGTATGTATGTATGTATGTATGTATGATGTATGTATGTATGTGTGTAGGCATGATGTAGTATGTAGGTATGTAGGTATGTATGTGTGTGTATGTAGGTATGTAGTATTATGTCTGTATGTATGTATGTATGTATGTATGTATGTAGGTGAGAAAGAACATGAGGCGGATGGAAGAAATTCTTTCTCCCCCCCTTATTTGTTACAAAGTACCCAATTTCCAGAGGTTGTACCCAAAATCGGATGCAGCACCTTCAAACTATTGAAAAAAACATGTTCAAACCTTCTTCCCCAAACTTTTAGAATGGATTCTGATTCATTCTCGGCTAACTAACTAGGATAAACATCAAAGTTCGACCAAACTAGGTTAATGAAGGATACTAATGTCTTGGACAAATTGCTTTACAATGCTTATAAAATACAAACTATTACACACAACAAATGAGAACTCCAAAGTTCCTTGAAATCAACAAAATGAATATAGTAACGAATGTTGAAAATGCTTTAATCGCGTTTTCTATGAACTGAGCTATGACAAATTCAGCTAAATTGATCCGCCAAAAACTTAATTTTAGATTTTTTTTTTTTTTTTAAATGTTTGTATAAATAGTTATATTAAATAGTTACATGCACTTCCGACATATTTTTCACGGGATTTCTTCACACAGATTTGCCCTTACTTCGGGATTACGATCTCTGTACACAATTATCAGCCTTTTTTTCTCTTTTGTTTTGTGGGGGGGGGGGGGGCTGCGGCTGTCGAGTCGACCCTAGCCCCATGCTGAATTTCCCCCCACTTTCATTGACACCCGCACCCGCGCCTGGGTCCAGCTATCCCACATTCTGTCGGCCCCTTTCTCCTTAGTGTCGTTATCCCCCTCGACAGCTTCTCCATCTTATCCGTACCTTTCTTTTCATCTGTGCCACCCTTGCCCTCTTGCCCCGGTCGGGCTGCCTCGTCTGCTTTATTCCATTCGGTTCCCTTGTCCCCTTGAACGTGCTTTGCTATTATGCTCATGCACATCGTTTCTTAATTTTCTGGCTCCCGCGGTACTTCATCTCTGTTGATATCGGCCACCCCCCTCACGCCACCCCCCACACCACAAATCTCCTTGCCCTTTTACCCCCCCCGCCCTTACACCCATCTGTGTCACCGGCGTCCCCTACCATCCAACCCGGTTCCCTAGCCCCCCCAGCACACCCAGAGATAGGCTATTGTTTTTAGTCCGTCCCAATAATACACCCACGGTTTCTGACCGCAATTCGCAGTTTTCTCTTTTTTTTCTTTTCCTTGCCGTTTTCCGGCACCGTGGGCCCCTCCTCCTTATTATCTTTTAGTTCGCGTCATTGCCCCGCAGCTGGCTTTTCATTCACGTCTTTGTGGTCCATTCCTTTGCCGTTTCTTGTATCCCTGGGCGTACTGGGTCGCGGCCCGCCCCCTCCCTCCGTCACTTTCTCTTCATTCCTGTCTATCTCCTACCCTCCAATACTCATACCGCGGCTTTATGGCGGGGTCCCGTTTTCCCCCGGTTCTCATAGCCCTTCACTCGGCCCAACACACACACCCTGCTCTCTAGCCTACCCCGCACTAAAAAACTTTGGATAACCCCCCTGACCACGCCCGCATGCTCCACACGCGGGGAGACCATGTCCCACGACATGAAGAAGCACACGTCCGGGTTGGAATACCGGCTGTTTTTTCGTGCATCGTTAGGACATTCAGCGTACTACCGTCTCCCAAAAACTTTTTCTTGCAGAGGCAGACGTCGTTGTTTCCTCTGGTATTACATCATTGAAAATATTAATTTGAGAATTAGACGTTCAAACCAATAATCTTCCTACAAACAGGATGCAATGCCAAGGATACATTTGGCATAAAGCCGACAGAGAATTGATAATAAATGCCTTTCTTGGTTTTTGTCATCAAGGCTATTTCGCTTTATTTTGGTTGCTCCATAATTCATTGGGAACTCTAACGCAACGCAATTTTGCAAATATTTGCAAAATGAAGATTGACATCATGGAATTATATAGATAGTAAGGGCGGAGTGTTATGCATTGCTCTTGTCAAACAAATGTGATGCTACCGTCTGGCGGCTGGTTTTATGTTACTGTAGGGCGATAGTATGGGTTTAAAAGTGTTCGGGGGGACAAATTAATGTTGGCAACGAGCTTCTTCCTACATGACAGGTGCATATTACTTTGATTGAAAACCCCCCCCCCACCCCCCCATGCATGCACAGAGGTCTTGCTCGGCCTTTGGCTTCGCCTGACAAGTGCATTTGGCGATCCTATCAAAATTGGGGGATAGAATTGAAGAGTCGTTGGACAAAGACTATTTGTATAGAAAAATGATACAATTATAATACCCATTGTTTTCTCTGTGGATTTAATTTTTTTCTGGAAAAAGAAAGGAAAAAGAATCTATATTTCGACCTCCTCATTCTGAAAACAGATCATTTTAGAAATACCAAAAAGTTCCAGAATTGAAGATCCATACATAAAAATGCTGATTAGGACTTCATGGAAGTCCTGCTAGTGCCAAAAATTTAATACCAGCACTACTCTTAGTATTCTTAAAAGCGATTGAAGATGCACTAAAACCAACCTATCGCAACCCTTACTCTCTAAATATAAATGAGTGAATTTAACTCTTTTGGAGTGACTACAGGTCCCACTCCGAAAAGAGGGAAGATTCACACTCCTTTCAAAGAAGATTTTTGGGTCAAATTTACTTTTGTAAATTACCAAGAGTAAATTTGACCCAAGAAATATTCTTCGAAAGGTGTGAAATTATGATCTTTTCAGAGTGAGCTCTTTAGTCACTCCAAAAAGAGTGAAATTCACTCTTTTGCATTTAAAGAGAAATCAAGTGGGTCCATAACAATGATTGAATTGTGCGATCCACACCGATTCTCTCACAGTGATTTCGAAAACCATTCCAGACTTAAAGGGATACATTGAAATGAAAAATATTCAGACATAATGAAATGGACACTTAATGAAATCACTTCCACAAATTTGAAAACAATTTGGATGTTTAAATTCTGTAAAAACAGTAAAAACAGCAACAGTTTTTGGCAGTTTGTGGCAATTCCTGCCACGGAAAATCAAGGTGTTGACATCCCTGGCGGGATTTACAGTGTATCTAGCATGTTTTGTAACATAAAGCATTCAGACCGGGATGTAGTCATTGTGCTTCAGGCTTGTAATAAGATATTAATCTGACAAGTGAAAGGTGGATTAGCCAGGATTAGTACATATACAATAGCAATGATCTGTGAGCTGATGACTGCATGCCTTTCAAGTTGGATAAATGCTGGTAGTACTGCCAGCATCCTTGGCTGAGAAGTAAAGTGTAGAAGGAAAATAAAATTAGTTACTTTTCCTTTTTTTACAAAATGTAAATGTGTTGAAGTAATTTCAGTAAGAGTGCATTTCATTATATCTGAATATTTTTTTCATGCCATTGCGTCCCTTTAAGGAGTACGCATTCAGAAGGATCCGCCATAGGTCGCGGAGTTCATGCATAAGTAAGTCACAAACATTTCATTCAATAGAAGTGGCTTGCAATGATCGTTTCTTGAACCAGATATTGACTACAAGATTTAGAAAAAAGGGTTGCATGCACATGCAGATGCGGTAATTGGCGTTTTTATTAGCTAGTATAATACAAATGCAATTTTGGTCCCATGAGGCTCCAATTATGCGGGCCGGTCCCTCGCTGTCGGGTGGGACAAGTGGAGCTTCGCGAATTTCGGCGCGGTAACCCCAACCAATCAGTGCTCCGCTTGGGTTCCCGCGCTAGCCAATTTCTGGTCACAATTTTGGTTAGGGTGCATAACGGATAGATTGGTGGAAAAATTCCCAACCCACCCTCTCAATGTTCTACGGTACTCGGAGTCCGGTCCAGGATGTGTTAGGAACACATTGCTCCTATGCGGGGAGGTGCCTCAGCTGGGGTAGGTACATTTTGTGACCCCACTTTGTCTGCTCCCAGTTGAATTCAGCAGCCTTGACGGAATAAAGTACAGTATCCCCTGCACTTTATTCCGTCAAGGCTGCTGAATTCAACTGGAGCAGACAAAGTGGGTGCAGTAAATGTACCAACCCCCTCAGCTGGCTGCGCTTCTGGGATTCGGATTCACCTCCTGGTTGGGGCGTATGTGAGGGGCGGGGCGTGGTCTCCAGCCACTTTTATAACGTCCAATGTCGCCTTGCTTGTGAAGGCCCTCCACCCTGGCGCCAAGCAGACTTGTTGGCTTGGGACCCCGGCTCGCTCTTCACTTGGGTCAGTCTAGTTCAAATGTGGTCCTTGGGTAGTACTGTAATTTAGTTCTTTCAGTTACTTATTTTAGTGGGCTGACCAGCACGGTAACTTGCTGGTCAGCCCACTATGATGCATATATTGAGCAGATATGAACTGCAAAATGTTATTGCTAACTTTCTCATGCATACTGTATCATGTTTTGGATATGTAAGGGAGTTTGGCTTCTGGTATTTATAAAACTATCCGCACCATAGCCCAACCGCAATACTGGAATTTACGGGTCATTCCTTTTGTTTTTGCAAAATTGGGGACTTTTGGGAACAATGAAGTGAGAGCGCCCATGCCCAGCTTTGTTTAAGAATGTGACCACATAAATTTAAAGTCCACTCGATCGATATCAGTCACATTCTTGAACACAGCTGGGTATAGGCGCTCTGCGCTCTCACTGCATTACCACATGTGCATGCACCCGGTTTTCTAAACCCCTGTATGTGAGCAAATGACGTCACGCAACGCATGTACAAATGCGTATGGGTTTTTGTACCTTTACAAGAGTTCGGTCTTTTTTAAACCACTGAGGGGTCTACAATGTATTATGGGGAATGTGAAGTCGTGATTTTTTATAAAATAGCCACCGCATCAAAAGCGCTCGTGAATCAGTAATTGTATGAAAAAGGCGCGAAAATATCTTGCAAACTAATCTACAATTCATTTACCTGTCTCATTATGTTTACTCATTCCTGTAAAGGAAAGAATGAATGAAAGAAAGAGAAAGAATGACATATATAACTTGAAAGAGCATGTTGTTTACATAGGTAATGTCTGTATCTACTTATTGAGTTTTATTATTTTTAGATATTTTTTGTAGTATATTGTTCTGCATATTGTTCTGGTTTTATTTTTGTTTTGTTTTAAATAAGTTAATATGACACCCACCGGAATGACTTTAAATTTCGTCATTTTACATTGAGAACAACTTTTAAATATTATGTCTCTAAAAAAATAAAAAGTACTGATATTTGCCCTGATGTAAATCTTTCCATCAAAAATATCCCCATCAGAAATGATTAAGCTGAAAAATGTTTCTTTGGTACAAGTATTGTGAAATTTCTAATTTCAAATAGGAGCAAATACGAAATTCAGTCTATGTTTTATACTGAAAATCAAAATTACCTTTTTTCTCTCCTTTAAGACATTTCTGTAGCACAATACAAGGTAAGAAATCTATATGAAATCACTATTATGACACAATTATGCGGGTCTCAAAATCTCTCGTTGCACCTAATAGTGGTGCAGTATTAGATCTTCGTAAATTCAGTTAATAATAACGCGATTTGTCATTTTTGTGTCATTGTTATCTTTATTTTTATCTGTGTTTGTTCATTTACCTGTGTCATAACGTTTTAGCATCGCTGTAAAGAAAGAACGAAAGAAACAGAGAAAGCGAAAAAGAGACATTTAATGAACTATTGTAAAGTATGGAATAACCGAAATAAATGAGCATGCAAGGAATGTATAAAATAAATGCACGGCACTCATTTTGTAATCAAAACATTTCCCATTGGATGATTTTATTTAATCTCACAGAAAACGTAAATATCTCGGCTAACTAACTAGTTATAACATCAATGTCTGACCCAACTAGTAATGACAGGAGACATAATTGTCTTGACAAAATTGCTTTACAATGCTTATAAAATACAACCATACACACACACACTGAGACATCTAAAGTCCCTTCGAATCAACAAAATGAATATAGTAAAGAATGTTGAAAATGATTTAATCGCGTTTTCTATGAACTGAGCTATGACAATCAGCAAATTGATCCGCCAAAACTAATTTTCGATTTTCAACTCTGTCACAATATGCGATGTAGTTATACGTAAATAGTTACATGCAACTTCCGAATATTTTTTTTCTGATACATTTGTAGTTTTGGTACCTATCGGCTATGTTTAAAATGTTTTGTTATCCTTGATTTTCCAGTTCCAATCATTTAGCACATGTCCAATTTCCTCCTACCTCCTAATTGCCTCGTGTGTAGTCATGCATGGTACCAAAAGAACCCAGAGTAGCGAGTCTACGAATTCTGATTAAAATATATAATATATCCATTGGTATGGAACGTTACTACACAACATATAATTTTAAAAGTGTATATCTTTATTACTAACTTTGGACATTGACAATCATTATAACTCTTTTAACTATAATAACTTTTCATAACTCAAATCTCAATAATAGAATATTACAATTTATTTTAAAAAGAATGTTGGGGGAAATATTAAAACAGAGATCAAGTGAACCGGGGGGCACTTGTATTCAAAGGTGCGTATGATGCGTGAACAAGAAAACGCGTAAAAAGGGTCCCTTTTTACCAGTCGTCGACATCATTTGTGGTATCATTAATTTTTCTGAGAGTAATAGAAAATTCAAGGTGACTGGTGTGAATCTATTCATGACACTGACTGATAATCAATAGTTTCACTAATGATGCCACTGGTAGTGTATTCTTTTTTTCTGGCCCTGTTGGAATGGAATGTCCAACAAAGATTTAGAGTAGGTTTATCATCTCATTTCCTGGGACATTTAAGGCTTAAGCAGAGACCAAAATCATGAATGAAAAATGAAGTATTAAAGCAAAGCAAGATAATAAAGGCTATAGGCGGGGAAGTGAAGAAGTACATTTCCAAAATCATGGCAATCGGGAATATCATAAGGGTGCTGAATCCGAATTTTTGGGTCCAACCTCTGGGAAATTTGGGGAACTTTGTAAAATAAGGGGGAAAAATTAGTACAGGGGTAAATTTGAAATCAAGTCAAATTGTGTTTAAATGTACACCAATAGTTTGTCTAGGTTCCGACCTTTAGTTAAGCAGGTAGAGCTCTATTAAGGTTCAAGGTCATCCTGGGGGTAAACGTTACCCAGTGCTCCGATTTTGTTGAAACTGGTGTCAAATTGTTCGTCTCGCCTTATTTTACAATGTTTGGCAAAAATGTAACAAGGGTCTACATGGTCTATAGGGGTCACCAAAACTTGGCCTCAAATTGTATACAGAGCTGTCACCCATAGAATTGAAATTAATTTTCTGCTTCAGTATGATCAGGGCAATATTTGACACCGGTTTCAACAAAATCTGAGCATTGGATTTTTTAATTGAACCTTATCAAGGCTGTAGCCGTGTAACTAAAGGTCGGAACCTATACAAACTATACCTTTTTTTAATCCTTAAAGGAGACACATACATGTGGGTACATGTAAACCAATTTTGACTTGATTTCAAATTTTTTTTTTCCCCTTACTAATTAATATACCCCTTATTTACAAAGTTCCCCACATTTCCCAGAGGTTGGACCCAAAAATTCGGATTCAGTACCCTTAAAACTATAGAAAAACATTTTCAAACCTTCTTCCCCAAACTTCTAGAATAGGATTCTGGTTTATAACCCTACTATATATCAAGTCGCGTTAGCTCGCTAGGTGCAGCTGAATAACACATGGCTCCAACATCATAACCATGATACTATGAAACAGGGCTATGAATTGCTACATTGCAAAATCCGGGACAAATGTCCTCCTCCTATACCAATTGATGCTAATTGAGATTATTTTTAAAGTAAATTAAAAATTCTGTATTTTTTAAAATAGGTTAAAGGTCTAAGGAATGAGATGATTAAACCTAGTCCAAACTCTGTACGGGCATTTCCATTCCACTCAACAGGGCCACAAAAAGAACAACTAACAGTGACATCAGTAGCTGAAATATTGATTTTTTCAGTCTAGTGCCATGAATAGATTCACACCAGTCACCTGGAATTTTCTATTACTCTCTGAAAATCAATAGTCACTAAGATGTCATCACCAACCCCAAAATATTGAATGCTTTCTCGTCCCTCCATGTAGACTTGACACACCACATCACTTCTATTTGCTGTCCTGGGACCATTTTTTTAAATTTTAAAGAGGCGCTCTGTCATTCTGTTACTTTTTTTACCTTCACGAAGTATTAAAATATTTGATCCACACCATGTTAAGCCTATGACTGAGGACATTACTTCAGACTTAGTGTTCGATTTTTGAAGTGTCGCTAGGTTCAAGTACCGGCGGAACTGCATCATGGAAATAAGGGTCACGCTAGCCTGAGTACTTGGTCCTTTTTCGCAACTTGCAAAATGGTGGTAAATCCTCGGCCGGGGAACCTCCAGTTCACCCAGTTTGAATGGGTAGCTGACTTGTTTACACTGGTGAAGGAGAAATGAAGTGGCCACCCTAATCAATTTATGCCAAAAGGCTGTGCTTGCAATGCCACCCTACCGACATGCACCCAACGCCCATGCATTGAGTGTAGGACGACTATGATTGGCCAATACTGCCAATACTGCCGGTTCATCCCGCGGGTTCGAAGTTAGCCAATCACCATTGGTGTTCGAGTACGTGGGTTATTGTACGGAATTAATCTCATTGTTACTAGTGTTGCGCTTTACTCCGTATATGGTTTGCCAACTTAACCCACGTACTCGAACACCAATGGTGATTGGCTAACTTCGAACCCGCGGGTTGAACCCAAGTATTGGCGGTGTTGGCCATCCATAGACGACCTATGGACAGCATATGGATTCAGGAAATCAAGAATTATGCCCCAAATGTAATTGAAATATGCATTTGATAATTTTGTAGATATTTACACGAGAAGCTCGCGATTTTGGACCGAATTTTAAATCACTACTAAGGACAAAATATCGCAGGTATTCCAAAGGCTGATATAAAAAAATAATACTCATAAGAGCTCATAAGAAAGCTTATGAGGTGATAAATTTTGATCAATAAAATCCCAGAACTTTACTTACTTAAAGCAATAACAGCACATTTTTGAAGAGCGCCCCCAATTTTCAAAATTTGATATTTTTGCAGCAAAAACAGTTTATGTTTTGTAATTGTCTAGAAAACTACACCTGCGAACGAGAATGCTTTAAACATAAGTATTTATCATAAAATAAGCGATTTTGTAATTAGAATTGGGATCACAGATTGTACTTAACGGCAGAGCTGGAAATGTTTATGTCCGTCTATGATGAAATAGTGCCACCTCAAGAAAATGACCACTAACTTGACTTGCCTGATGCAATAAAACAACTAATGGATGAGCGTAGACACGTACATGGCGCTATTTCCCGGTTATTTCATATTGGAAGGCCGTTGAATTATTATCGGAGATCTCCGATAATAATTATTCTGATTACAAAATCCCTTCCTTTGCGACACATAGACATTTTCGAGCTTAACCATTCACAGGTATAGTTTACTAGCCAGTCACCAATGCAACCGTGTAAAAATCTCAATTTTTAAAAAAATCGGAGGCGCTCTTCCAAAAAATGTGCTATTATTGCTTTAATGATACATTTTGACGAAAACACCAATGTACTTCTGAGCGGAGTTTGCGCGGAACGTCTCGTTTGTCTGTGTATTATACATTTATACAGCGATACGACTAAATGATTTGAACTTCAAATGGGGTATAGGTAACTTGATGTTAAGCGTCTGATGATTATATTAATTTCTGCCAAGTGGCTTTTTACGTCAGGGGAGTACCGACATATGACAATTTGTATTGTTCTGAATGATATTGATATTACAATAGCCAGTTTAAGCCCATATAAAACAAAGCTTTTGACCCCGATTAGGCGGATGGATTCAACAGCACACTCGTTGATTTGATAATATTCAATCCAAGTGGAATGGGTAAAAGGAGAGCTATTGTTTGTCGCTCAATTTGGTATAGATGGGGTGTTATTGTATAGAACGGGCGTATATTTTACAATCATTATATCGGTTACTTAATGGAGCAGGCAGGTAATAATAACAATAATTTTAAGTAAAATACCAATTAATAATTATTATTAGAAGGGTATCATATGTTAATTTAATACTATTTTAACAATTTTTTGTTGTTTTAATTCATTTGGATGTTATTTGATGCAAAATAATGGCTTACAAAATGAAATAGGCAGAAATGCATTTTGGGAAATTTCCCAGAAAGTAACTGATTGAATAATTTATTTTTAAATTTTGGAAATTTATCAAACTTTATTATTTTTATATCCAAGTGGTTGTTATTCTAACAAACAGTGTGCATCATTAAAACATATATATAAGCCATCTTAAAATAGAGGTGGGCTATAGAGGGTGTAGATCATTTCAAACACAGGCTTTTTTGATGACTTTAATCACCAATTTACAATTTATCCCATTTTTAAATAAAAAAACAACAAGTGCGCAGACCAGGGTGCCCCTGCGAAAAACTCAAATGGCCGCCAAATTGTCTAAAATTTATTTTTGACCATAACTCGGTTATTTTATGTCCAATTTGTTTTTAATTTTGGTGATAATACCCATGTTTTGGGGTATTAGGAATCATTGTAAGCAATTTTTGAGTTATGGTTAAAAAGTGAATTTTTGATAATTTGGCAGCCACTTTGAATTTTTCGTCGGGGCACCGTGATTTTCACAGTTTTCACTTTTTTCTTTAAAAATGGGATTAGCGTTATTAAAGTCATCAATTTATCCAGTGTTAGAAGTGATTTTGAAACCATAACCCAAATAATGACCCTCTATAGCCCACCTCTATTTAAAATTATACATTTTGTTGGTATTTGGAATGTATTCTGGTAAAATCAGCAGCCAATACAAAGATTGGATATACACGGTGTAGAGCAAAACTCATCAAGTTGTTAAAATTTTAAAATAACAAACACTGTTCACCCTTGTCCTCGCTCAACCTTGTTTAAAAATTAAGCAACTTGTTTAAAAATTAAACAACTTGTTTAAAAGTTTAAGCATCAGTTGTTTAAATTTTTTAAACAAGTTGTTAAGTTGACTTTTAAACAAGGGTTGGCGCTGACCAGGGTAAAAAAGCAGTTGGTTAAAGATTGCGAGTTGTTTAAAAATTGTTTAAAACTTATACAACCTTGTTTAAGACAACGTGTTATAACAACAAACTAAACAATGTTGTTTAAAACTTAAACAACGTTGTTTAAAACTTGGACATTTTAGAGTAAGATAAACATGAGTATTTAAAATCTTTAGAGCTTTTAGAATCGAAAGGGATTGCAGTTTTGTGGTCCTAAAAGTGGACATTTGTGACAGACGCACGTTCATGGAAGTATCTGGTTTGTTAGTGCTGCTATTTTTCGTGTCGTCAAGGGACCTATAGAACCTTGTCGTTTTCAACTCCTGGAAAAAGTTATCTGCTGGACTATTTCGAAAAAGGAACTTGATTTTTTAAGACGATAATGTGTTAAAGCGGGCAGACATTTTGAAATCTTCGCCGTAAGGATACCTCATCGTTGAACACAAGAGAAGATTTCAGTAGCTTCCCACAATGCATTGCTTCCAATGGAGGTTTTTGTACAGGTACTGATGTGAATCGTTAGTGATGAAACATGGACAATAAGTATCAGTATTCATAAGCACATTGTTGAGTGCATTAAAGGGGGATGGCCCGATTTGAGGATATGAAGTTTTCATCTTGATAGACTGGCCTTCACTCCAAAACCCCATCTGTAAAGTTTTGCGCCGATATTTCAATCCGTTTTGATGCGAGAGCTAAAAACGTGATTTTATAAGCCCCATAGAGTACTGTGTAAAATTAATATTTGTCGACCAAATGTCGCATATTTTCGCTCATAACTTCCAAACCAAACATCCTTTGGCTCTAAGATCTCACAGGGTAATGTGAAAAATAGTAGATTTCTTCTGATACCAAAATGTTGACCACTTCCGGTAAAATCTGGGGCTTCTGGGGACGAGGCTATTAGCGATCGGGCCATGGACAAATTTTGAAATTAAAAAAAGAAAAAACCTAAAAAATTTGAAAATTCCAAATTCTTGAACCAATCAATTTGGTTATAATAATTTTGTTGTTATATCAAAATTCAGATCATTTATGCACAAGGAGGCTCATTTGTTTATGTTTGAAGGTACTTTGGCATCCACGAGGTGTCCTAATGCCATACAAAACGGTTTGGTAATGATATTTTGCGTCTGCCACCTTATCGTTGTGATTTAAACCCCGAAGAACTAACATGGATTCAAATTAAAAATCATATTGCAAAGCACAAAACAACCTTCATCATCATAGTATATGGGGAAATGTAATTAATGTTTTGGTTTAGTTTTTTTCTTCATATACAATTTTAACATTAATGTTTTTCCAATACAGAATTTCATAAAGAATCTGATAATCATGGGTGTCATTTTTTAAAATGTGTTCTTTGGTGTTTTACAAGAGTTTTACAGAGTTTGTACAGGGTAAACAATAAAGGTGTTTAAATTGTTTTAAAATATATACCAATCTGTTCGGTTGCACATAATGTTTTTAAAAAGGTATATTTTGCCCAGAGAAAATGAGAAAGAAGGAGATGGTTCAACTGTTATTTCAAAAGATAAACTGTTCATCCGCCTATTCATCTTAATAGCCTTAAATCCGATTGATTCGATCAAAAACTTGCGCTTCTTGCTATAGAACATTACATACACCTGTCATTAAATCCCAGAACTATTCCAATTACCCAGTTGTCGACTGGCATTTACACAAAGTCATTACACTTTGGTCGTGACCAGTACAGCGAAACATACTCTTCTGCATCACTTACAGGCAACTTTGACCCCAAATTTTAAATGCAAAAAAAAAAAAAAAAAAAATTCATCATTTATTAGAAAAGGAAGAAACATAAACAAACATCATGAGAGAATGTTGCTGGGCAAGCTTTGACCTAACAACTTTGTGCAGAACCAAAATCCGTAACTTATTGCTTAACTTCATTTCTACATGTATTCAATTTACCGCGTTTTCAGAAGAAAATTTAGTGTCAACGACCTATAGGGCCCTTGCACGGAAGGTAAATTATATTGAATGGACTTTTGTTTGTCCTCCAGATCATCCAAGCATGAGAAGAATACAATGCATGCACCTGGTTCACCTGAACATTTCAGCTATTTCTACAGGTGATTCCTTTGTATTTTCTGCATGCTTGGGTTGTTCTGGAGGCAGGTCTGGCCAAGATAACCTATTGACCTGCCGTGCAAGCGCCCTATATTATAATGTACACTGGTTATATAGTTATTGTGAGAGAGGACGGGTATTTGTCACTCAACCCGAATCGTGGAGGTGGTAACACCTGGCTATAACCAGAGAAGATGAGAAAGAAGGAGATGGTTCAACTGTTATTTCAAAAGATAAACTGTTCATCCGCCTATTCATCTTAATAGCCTTAAATCCGATTGATTCGATCAAAAACTTGCGCTTCTTGCTATAGAACATTACATACACCTGTCATTAAATCCCAGAACTATTCCAATTACCCAGTTGTCGACTGGCATTTACACAAAGTCATTACACTTTGGTCGTGACCAGTACAGCGAAACATACTCTTCTGCATCACTTACAGGCAACTTTGACCCCAAATTTTAAATGCATTTTGGCTCTTTGGACACTATCTGACACAAACAGGTATGGTTGGGTTGTATTCAAAATGCATTTATCTAATCATTCATCATATCTTATGGCAACAGGAACTAACCGGATATGTTTAAATTAGGCTAAAATAACAACATCCTTTATTCATCTCAAAACAATAAATCAAGGGCTAATTTTGCTGTTTTCTTTCGTTAAAAAGTCACTGTTTTCCTCAATTATTTCGTCAATGAATAAAATAAATAATTATCTATCAGAACAAACGTGGAGTTCATTACCAGCAGAGAAATTTTAGCTGGAATATTAATAAACTGTTTTAGTGTCAATTACTTCCTATTCTGAAACTTTCCTGACTGGCCAAGTTGAGTCGGATGAACAGATTACTTCAAAGGTGCAATCGAGCGGCCCTTGAAGTTACCCAAACAATGAGCTGGTGAATAGAGTAATCCTGGGTAATCGGATTTCAAAATCGAGCCATCTCCTTCTTTCTCATCTTCTCTGATTTTGCCTTATCTACGGCTTATTGTTTTAGTACAATAGCTATAGGCTCAAGACAGTTCAAGGTCATAATTTACAGCATTGTCCGATTTTGTTGAAACTGGTTTTAAATCGTTCACCAGTGTAACTTTGAACCTGTTTTGCCTTATAACTCTTGAACTATAACCCTCAGATAGAACAAACTATACCTTTCTGAAATCCTTGAAAGGTAAAAACATTTTGACCCTTTTTATATTTCGAACTCTGTATAAGCCCCCTCAGACACCCCCTAGTTGCACTAAAGTGCGACATTGCATCACTTCACGACCCTAAAGGGCCCCACCTTAAGCTGCTTTTCCTTAAATCCGCCACTGACATAGACTTGAATTAATCAGAAACAGGATCGGAATCAAATTCTGACTTTTGTTTATAGTAAACGAGGTCATAAAACATTGATAAGTGAAGTACGATACTACACAGAATATGCATTATTGGGATGATTTGGTTACAGTTTTAATAATAACTCAGTTGTACATTAATACAAAGAAATCAATCAGTCAGTTGCTTCTTGCTTATTAATGAGTTTAAAGGAGGATGGCCCGATTTAAGTATATAAAGTTTTCAACTTGATTGAAGGGCATTCACCCCAAAAACCCATCTGTAAAGTTTCGCACCGATATTTCAATCCATTTTTATGTGAGAGCTAAAAACGTGATTTTACAGCCTGTCTCAAAAAAATGGTACAATCAGAAAAAAAATTGGTTAAATATGAAATTTCAAAATAAGTCATTCTTACTTGACATAATGTTAAAGAACAAAGACCAGGCTTTCCAATGGTGTTTGTTTCATCTCATTCGCTTTTGTCAATCCAGAGATATAATCAATTTAGTGCGATATACCAAAATCGATTTTGTGCCACTTTTATGCATGGGCAGAGTTGTTTCGCCCAGCTATGCAATGCTGTCTTAAAGCTCACAAACGATTGCAACTTGACAAAAAGAAACAAAACACAGATTAAATTTAGTAAACAAAGGAAGTCTACTTTTATCGACACATTTTAATAGTCAACAGAATCAGTTCAATTATCAGTAATCTTCTTTTCATAATAACAAACAATAAAATATTTATTGCCACTCAATGAAAATGGGTTTGGAATTTATTACAAGATTGGGTATCTGTTAAAATCATGCAAGAAGGAATGTAATTGCAACCAAAATAAACCCTCCCAATCCCAAAGAAATAGTTTAAAAAATATTGCACTAATCTTTGTGCATATTCACTAATTGTTGAAGTCATAAAAATGTGAAATTTGGAATCAAGGTAATCAAAGTGGTGGTAGGAATTTGCGTTTCATGCTACTTCCAGACAGAATAGAAACTCTCTCCTCCGGATTGCTGTACGGCCGTTGTACGCTCATGTTCTCATCGACAAACAACAAAGTATGTGGAATTTTATTCACTTTATCTTAAGGCCAAGAACTTATTGATCCTAACTTCCAACCATTTATGTAACGTTTTCGTATCTTTTAGAGTTGCTTTCTTCTCTTATGAAGTTATCCCTTTTTAAGAATTGCATATCTGTTCAAGTGGTTGGAATCACTTATGTTTTTAACAATTCTGTGTTCACACTGTTTTCACTAAACCAGAAAGTGGCACAAACTCGATTTTTGTGTTCCTCAGTAAACTGGAGTTATCTCTCGATTGAATAGGAATTGAGATAACAAATAAATCCTGGAAAGCCTGGTCTTTTTCTCGTGAATTGTATACAAAACAAACTTTACTTATGTTGAGATATATTTGAAAAAAATCGGGTTTTTTGATTGTACAACCATTTTTTTTTGAAACAGGCTGTATAATCCCCATAGAGTACTGTTAAAAGTAATATTTGGATCGACCAAAATGGGGGTATATTTTCGCTCCTAACTCCAAAACCAAACATCATTTAGCCTTAAGATTTTCCAGGTTAAATAAGAAAAATAGTAGTCCTTTCTTCTGATACCAAAATTGTGACCATTGGGTTGTTTTGATAGTTTCTTATTTTTTATGGAAAAATCTTGGGGTCCCTGGGGACGAGGCTCTTAGCGACCGGACCATGGACGTTAATCAGAAAATTTATTGAGACTAGTAGGAAGTTATCTTTGTTACTCCGTCATATGTAAGGTAATACTCATCTCAGATTTAAGGCAGACAACGGGTGTAGTTTACACTAAAAGTATTTCGTCCGAAATGTGAAAAAATTCTGCAACCAAACCTCATGGCATAGCCCTATAAGGAGGGTTGATTTGGACTTTTCATACATTCGTTTTTCAGCAAAATGGCAACAAATGAATACTCACTTTAACATACTTCCATACACAGAGAACCAATTACTGAGAACCAATTACTCTAATTTCATGGCTCCCAGACCAATACATGATTATGGGAAATAGGATTGTACACTGAGTAAGTACCCTTTGCTAAATTTGGCCATATTTGATTTGAGACAGAGGTCAAAACCCATCGGTGATTTAACGTGAATCAGGACAATCTTTGATGTAAATGTGAATTTCCACCAACGTTCAATTTTTATATATGGCACATACGTCACTACTCCACCCTACCCTCATCAGAGTGTGTGTTTTTACAGTCAGGAAAAAAGCTATTTTTTTCGCATTAAAAAACCATAGAGGCCAGGGAAACATGTTTTCATGTTA
>JAMKCH010018323.1:0-69064 GCA_023653785.1 Ophioderma brevispina
ATTTTACGCCCAAAATCTAATCAGGTGAGAACTCATGGATCCGCTTCTTTCCACAAATTACATCATCGTCGCACTTACGAAGGTATCCAGATAAATCTGACACAGCATGTGAACACGGACGCGGGCAGACAGACAGCATGACAGACAGACAGGACAGACAGACAGACAGACCGAAAAAGTGAATACGAAGTCTCTGCCGAACAACGTGCAGGCGAGACAAAAAAAGATAGGACAGAGTTCATGCTTTGACTGATGTTAAGCGGGCACGGGTGTGAAAAAAATATTTAGGCGTGAAAACAGTCAAAATTCTTGATTACGTAAATGTTTTAAGGCAAATATCATATTTTCAGATTTGGCAATTAAAACTCAGTTTTTGGCCACTTTTAGCCAAAAATGGCCGTTTCTGTTTTTCCTGTGAGTTTATGAACATGAAAACGTAGACTAGTATGAATAAATTCTTATGCTATCATGTGACAGGGGTACATTTGTAATATTCGAATCATTAAATGGGATCAACTATTTCTTTATTTTGTAACAGGGTTAGAAAGTCGGCGGTCGGGGTGACAATGAGTTGGAAAAAATGCAATTTTCGCCAATTTTGTGAATTGAAAAAGACATAACTCCTCAATGTTGAGCTATGGTGATGCTTCTTGTGTCTTGTGTTCAGTATTTCAATAGCTAATAGTGAAAAAACGTGACTAGTTGAATGTACTGAGAAAAAATTTAGTAATATGTTACCCCTACCCCTAACATTTGGAGGTGTGAAAAAAATAAAGGCCTTTTTTTTTTAAAAAAAAAATTAAGCTTCAAAACTGTGAGGTTAAGGACTAAACAAATATTATGAACTGTATAGCCATGACCTCCCTCTAGAGCAAAGCTTTATATTTGGTAGCCCGAGAGTCCCAGTTTGAAGTTTTTTTTTTTTGCGGCCAATGTTTTGCTTAAATTTGATGACTTCTGGCAGAAGTATGATGTACAGTGCTATGGATAATTACAAGTTAATAATTAGGATTTTTTTAATTTCAGATTCAGTTTTCTACACAAAATTTAACCTAGAAATTTGTATTTTAAGTAGGATATCTTTCCCTTTAAGTTTCCACCATTCTGTCCACAAACGTAAGAACCTGTCATAGGGAGGTTAATAGAGGTTAAGCATACCAGGTAATTTGTAGGCTAACTTTAAGTTTTTCCCTCAAACAAATGTGTTAGTACATGAAATGTCAGACTCGTTACTCATGACATTAAATACCACAAAGGTACAGGTCAAACAGGGTGATTGCGTGGGAAAACATGCATAGGCTGCGTTTTCTTAAGTTGTTAAACGCCATTTCGTCGTATGCTGAATTAATGTCGCGGCGGCTAATATAAAATCATTCTGTTTACCCATAAGGTATGCTATTGCTAATTTGGTCTTAATCATTTCGGTGAGGGCTTTGGTATATATGACATGGGTTCAGAATTGACTGAGGTTTGAGTGCCAAAGTGCGAAAAAAAATCATTTCGGAGCAAAAATAACCATGTTTATTTTTAAGATGTCTTTTCTAGTGTAAAATTGTCCATAGATTATCATTTTTATTCAAAAACCCTGTATCATACACCGTTTTGCAACAAAAATTGATTTGTGGCCGATTTGTCCAAAAATCACACTTTTCGGGTGACAAAAATTTGACCTACCAACTTGAACTTGAAGAGGTCTACAATATAATATATATGGACCCTTGATAATGTTAATATATCAGATAAGTTACGAAGCATATGGATTCAAGATTTGTTTTATAAATTATTTCATTAATTTTTCACACCAGAACCATTTCCAAAGTTGAATGTCCTGTGACAAACGACATTCAAATTTAGCCTATTCCGATCTAAAATTTTGCTTGACAATCAACATTCTGGGAAAGAAGGGTCTACCAGTGATGATTACCTGTCCAATTTATGCAGACTTCATGAGCTTCAAATTGATACTGTAAACCTGGTTCATTCAGTATAGGCAATATTCCAAAAAAAAATACAAAAATGTTTCCCATACCCCTTGATTTTCCAGTGCGCGCAAAAAATACGCTTGTTCAATATAAAATTGGAAGTAACGAGAAAATCAAAGAGCTATAGGCCTTGAAAATTTAATCGATATGCCAAAGCCAAGAATTAACTTTTCCCCCTGTCTAAAATTGGAGAAAATTTTTTTTTTTCAATTTTGGCGGAATCCAAATTTGGTACCTAAAATTGAGCGTTTTCGAGAACCCGCGCAAAAAATACGAAAGGGCAACATTTTTGAAAAGTTAATCGATTATGTCCAAAACATTATTCCGCACAAGGAATTAGTAATTAACATTTTTGTTTTTTTTTTTTTAATTTTTGAGAAAAAAATTTTTTTTTTTCAAAGTCAAGATGCAATTTTCAACCAAAGTACCATAGGGTTGCTATGGGGCTCGGCATTTGCGCATACCCCCACAAATAATGCGATATCTCGTAACGCATCCAACATTTTTGCATTTTTGGGGGGGACTTCAGATTAAGATTCTACAGCACCAATTTTAACCTAGAAACATGTTTTGTTTCATTGTTTAGCCCTTCACATGTTTTACACGTTTGGCACTAAAACCTAAGTCGAATCTGAAACCATGTCATATAAAGCTTTACAACAATGCAAATATCGATTTTTGAACAATCTTGAAGGTGCACAAGTTTTCAAAGGTGCCATTGGTTCTCTTTATGTAAATGCAAAATTTACCTCTTGATAGTAATGATACCAACTTACTGTGGGGCTCTTTTGTTAACTAACCATTTCCACCCATGCTCAAGAGGCAAGTGTCAACCTTGATCCCGAGTTAAAACTTGTTACCAGTTTACTCTATCAAGGACTCGGAATGTCGGTCGGAGCCATTAAAGGGGGGATGGCCGATTTAAGGATCTGAAGTTTTCTCTTGATAGTTGGCCTTGCACTCCAAAACCCCATCCATAACGTTTTTGCGCGCCGTATTTCCAAATCCGTTTTTGGATGCGAGAGCTAAAAACATTATTGGGTAACCCCCATGGAGTAGTGTGTAAAATTATATTGGTCGACCAAAATGGGGCACATTTTCGCTCATAACTTTTTCCAAACAAAACATCCTTTCCCTCTAAGATCACAGCATAATGAGAAAAATAGTAGCTTTCTTCTGATACTCAAATGTTGACCCTTCCAGTAAATCTTGGCTTCTGGAGACGAGCTTTTAGCATCGGCCTGAACCTTTCCGACTTCGGACTCGAGCACTTTGGGACTTGGACTCGGAAACCTGGGACTCAGACTTGGATGAGGTGGACTCTACTAACACTAAAGTTTAGAATTTTGCCACTACCCAGGGGGGATTGGACACCATCAGCTCGATTTTGGGCATTGGGATTTCCCAACGGTAGTGACATTACCGAAGGCGGTTCTCGAACCAAGTCTCGCCTGCATTTGCGTATAGCTGTAAGACAAGAGCAGCAGACCAGACTGCAACTTGTATGGATTAGGGTTTCCCAAAAAAAGTTGTGCAAGCAGAGACAGTACCAGTGGAGGATTGGAGATATCCCCCTCCCCAAACACCACAGAAAACCCCAACCCATCCCCAACATACCACAACACCCACCACCTCCCAAAGACCCCTCCCCCAACACCCCACCACCCCGACCCCAAATCAGCAACACCCCACCCCTTCCCCAACACCCCACCCCTCCCCACACCTTGCAGCACTCCCATATGAGTCCCTCCCCACACCTGCAACCCACCCCATCCCTCCCCAACATTCCGCAAACTACCCCCACCCCACCCCAAAAAACACCAATCACACCTCCAACAAAAGGACGACAACCCAAACACAGCAACACCCCCCCCAACATCCAACAAATAACCCAAAAACACGAAACCACCACCAAACCAACCAAACAAACACCCCCTCCCCAACCACACAACACCCACCCCCTCCCCCAACACGCCGCAACACCCACCCCCTCCCCCAACACCCCATCCCTCCCTCAAACCCCGCAACACCCACCCCCTCCCCAACACCATGCAACCACCAACACCGCAAGACCCTCCCCTCCCCAAAACACCCCCACCCCTCCCCAAAACCGGCAACACCCGACATCCCGCAACACCAAACATCCCGCAACACCCACCCCCTCCCCAATACTCCCACCCCCTCCCCAATACTCCTCTCCCCCTTCCCCCCAACACCCCTCCCCAAACACCCCTACTCCCTCCCAAACACTCCACCTGCTCCATGTTACAAAGAAATTTGTTTGCATAATCAAAAGTACCGTTTCAGCGATTAGAGCAATTACGCATGGTTTTAGATCAATTTGCATCACCAAAATTGCTCCTTTAATGGGCCCCACGTGCACTTTGAATCCTAACATGATCATACAAAAGAAGTATGGCAGACTAGTCTTTCATGTAGCAAAGGAATTTTGCCTATCCCGATGTACTGTTTTTGCGAGCGATCACAGCCATTATGCATATTTAATTAGCTCACATACTTTCAAATGGCAAAAAAGTGCGCACCAATACAGGCCTTGCAGGGAAGGAATTTTGTAATCCGATGTAACGTTTCAAAAATATACAATTACGCAGATTTTTATGCATTTAATTAGTTCATTTCATACCCTAATTAACCCCCAAAAATATGCCCAAAAACTCTTCACCCGCTTCCTTACACCAAGTTACATCATTATATGCTTACGGAACTCTACGATAACTATACAACCCAGTTGGTTTTTTCTTAAATTATGCAATTAGACACTAATTAGCATACTTACACACACCAAAAATGCCACTTGACCCAATTATGATCACCCAAAAGATGCATGGCATAGTATTCTTTAATGCAGTGAAGGATTTTGTCTATCCGATGTACGGGTTTCAGAGATACAGTAATTACGCATATTTAATTAGTCATTTGCAACCCTAACAGGCGGCATGCTATCCCAACTTTCAAATGCAAAAAAGATGGCAACCATGATAGGCTTTCATTTGGGCAGTGATAGGTGAAGGAATTTTCCGTTATTATCCAATGATATGCATATAATTAGTTCATTTGCATACCTAATTAACCCAAATATGCCAAAATCTAATCAGGTCGAGACTCTTCAGCTCGCTTCCTTACACCAAGTTACATCAATAATATGCCTTACGGAACGCGGAATAACTTCTAAACAACGTGTTCTTTTCTTTTAAATTATGCAATTAGGCACTTAATTAGAATATTTTTACGCCCCAAAATGGCCCACTTTTGACCCAATTATGCTTCACCCAAAAGAGCACTGGCATAGTATTTTTTTCATGTGCAGACCAGGGATGTAGCTACAGTGGGCGGTGGTGGGCGGCAGAGCCCCCACATCAGCTTCAGAGCCCACACTAAAACACCAATTTGAACCCTTCAGGGAGCACACCACTCAAAGAGCAAAAAATGGCACCAATTTTAATCATTTTATGCAAATATTGACCAATTTTAGCATAAGTTATAATATGTCAAATTTTCATCAAATAACACCCACCACTAAAACTGTGCTAGCTACAACCCGCATGCAGCGAAGAAGAAATTTTTGCCTTTATCCGGTTTCAGAGATTATAGTAATTATGCATATTTATTAGCTCATTTGCATCTAAGCGATGTTATCCACACTTCAAATTGAACAAAAAAAAAGATGCCGCACATGATAGGCTTTTCATGCAGTGAAGGAATTTTCCGTATCCAATGTAGGTTTCAAAATTATATGCAATTATTGATGATTTTTGCATATAATTAGCTCATTTTGCATACTTAATTTGCCCGAAATACGCACGAATGAGGTTCGAGAACTTTCCAGCCCCGCTCCCTTCCACCGAGGTACATCATTACGCCTTACGGATTTCCAGAAAACTTGTACACAAGCCTTGCGGGAAATTTTTGTTAATTATTGCAATATGATACTGAATTACCATATTTTACGCCCAAAATCTAAATCAGGGTCGAGAAACTTGGACCGCTTCTTTCCACCAAGGTACATCATCGTTAGCCCTTACGGAACTCCAGATAAATCGTACACAACAGTTGAACACGGACGCCGAGAGCAAACAGCAATACAGACAGACAGACAGGCAGACAGCACAGAAAAATGATTACTAAGTATCTGCCGAACAAAGTTCAGGTGAGACAAAAATCATCTCTTTAAAACATTTGTTCAAAAGATCTTAGTAATATCATGAAAATTTAGGGAAAAACAATATGACGTCAAAATTCAGTGGGTTAGTGGATTAACCCCGCCTGCAAAGAGTGTAATTTCCAAAACGGTCATTTAGATTTAGATTAATCTATTCGTTGCCCAGGCCTAGTCTTTGTCAAGTCTATGTGTAACCGTTCGATATGCGTAAGAGCGCCTCCTACCGGTAAGTCTTTTAAAAACAGACTGCCCCGAAGTTGAGCTGTTTTGATTCCCGTTGCGTTTGGTTGGCATGTCCTACCCCCTGCCACTACCCTAGGAATTTGGCCCAGAATCAACCCAGGGGCCTACAAAGAATAAAATGCATGTTCAAGGATGTGGGAGCAGAATAATGAATTCATCCCCACCCACCCTTCCATTACCAAACACCCAAACCACTCCCTAATAAAACTCCCCACCAATCCATAACACCCCCTACCTCCCCTTCCCAGCCCCTGCCATACACCCCAACACTGCCCAAACCACCCCACCAATCCCCAAACCTCCACCACCTCCCCATCACTACCTCCCCAACACCACACAAGGGGGGTGGGCAAGTCCCCCCCCCCGGAGTTTGAAGATTTCTGAAACAAACAGGAGTTTCAGCATACATTGTGTACTTAGGGTTTTTTTACCTAAATGAGGTTAATTCATGTAAGGTTTTGCCCTCTCCTATGCTGTTCGCCCTCCTATGATTTACCCTGGCGCAGCCACTGGGTACAAGTACTTGGGGCCTGGAGCAGGAGGTAACTCTTACCTCCATGATGTGAGCAATTTTCAATACTATCATTTTCTCGTTAACCGTTTGATAAGCCCCGAGTGTATATAAATTTTGAAAGTGTGTGTGTGGGGGGGGGGGGGGAGGGGGGGTTGTTGAATTCGATATTCTGCTACCACATCCTTCAAACATTGCAGTTTATCCATTGAGGCTGCAAATCAAAAGGTTTGGTGGCGCGATAGTTAGCGCAAGACAAGTCTTCCTAAAGGGCCATATGTCCGATGACTAATGTCCCCAGCACACAGTGCTGGTCAAAAATGTAGGGTATCTGAAGAAGTGTAGGAATTTACCAGTTGTTCCCATAGCGCCCCCTGGTGCTATCATTACGTACATAAAGGGCTGGTATGAGACTATATGGGCCGCCATTAAAAATGTCACTGTTGTAGCACACATCGTGTGGTCATCATCGCTTGTCATTTCTCAATTAGTAAAAATGGTCGCAGCCCCCCCCCCTTATGTGGACGATTGCCGGACTTTTCAAGAGGGACCCATGTGGGCTAAAAACCTTTATAAAATGTCCTTTGAAGTCAAATCAATCGGTCATCAACCTTACTTGCCCAAAGTAATTGAGATTTTGACTATTACAGTAATTAGATACAGCGGCGCTCGCAGAAAAACTGGCTGGGAACTGGCTTGGCTCGAAGTTGGATTTTGATGGGTTCACGATGAACCCCGATTTCTGACCTTCTGCACCCACCCACTTGGGGGCGAGAGAGAGAGCGAGGGGTCCTTCGTCGGGCCCCCTTGACCACTTAGTGCCTCTGACCAATCTTAAACCACCCAGAGGTCAAAGGTCTCAGGCTACATAGGCCCAAGATGTGCAAAACATAGTATGGCACCTACCTCCGTATAAACTGCCATTTGGACCTAAAACCCCCACTTGGCACAATGATAGCCCATGATTCCATTGTAGTTGCCATTGGCCAAATTCGACCCCAGAGTCAAAGGTATACACTACACATGCCCACCACAAACAATCGGGTTTAGTGGGTAAGCAATATTTGCGTGCAAATATAGGGCCCTCTGGTCTTCTCTTCATCATCAAAAAATACAAACTGCTCTCCAAATCTACAGGGCCCTAGAGCCCCACTGGCCCCATGATAGCCCATGAAGCCCTTCTAGTGCCATTTGGGCAATCTCGATCCATAGGTCAAAGGTCACAATACAATAGGCCAATGTGAAAAACCTATTATGGCATCTAGCTCCATAACTACAATTATGCTAAAGCCCCGACTTGGCACAATGATAGGCCCTGAACCCCTCTAGTGCACTAACCAATCACGACCCCAGAGGTCAACGGTCACGGCTACATAGGCCAATAGTGATCATCAAAACACAAAGTTGTAGGACGTTAGTAAAACTAACGAGCGATTTGGCATCATATACACCAGCAAAGTAGTGCTCATTGAGAATATACTATGAGGGCGCTAGTCAAATATCTCTCTCTTGTCCGGTTTTCGACAAGTCCGGAATAAGGCACCGGGTGCTTTGTAGCGCCGATTTTACGGTTATTGAGGAAATTTGTCATACCGTCTCATGTAAATAGGCAATCAAGGCGTTATGTGAAAGGCGAAAGACGCCCCACTGGAAAAGAGGGAGAAAGTGGGAGGAAAGCAGTGGGGTTGAGAGTGATGAAATATCAAGGGGGCGGAGGGGGGAGCACATAGGGGGAAGGGGATGGGAGGAGATTCTTAAAGGAAAAAACTGTTTGAACAAAGAATTTGTTAAATGGAGGGTGTGGATTGTGGGTTTGTTGACACAATATTGTAGCTAATTAGAGCATGCTGAAGGTTGTGTTGACATGGCTGTTTCTTAAAAATTACGAATAATGAAAATGAAATAGTTGCATTATGGGTATTCATGTTGACTTTCATTGGCCCTCCTACAAGCGACAAAATTTACACTAAATACCTGATTGTGGTTAAACAAGTACGAATAAAACCCAAGATTGTTGTGTTGAGTCAACACTGTTCGATCATGGTGCACAAATCCGCGTAAAGGGCTGATTCAGGAGATTCATAATATAGTTTTTTGGTGGATGGAATAATTAAAAATAGTAAACTAGAACAAAGCTAGTAACCGAAAAATGCACAATTCCATTTAGTGTGAGAGATCGGAGTTTTGGTTTGATTGTAGTAAACATTTATGATAGTATACGTGCCTTTCGGATCTTAGGATATTGTTATAAACAAAAATTCCGGATCCGAAAATTTATACAAAGTTGTGATTCTTTATATGAAGGACTTTCGATTTTGAGCTTAGCTATTTCACACAGTGATAGTCTATTGGACCAAGCACAAAATGTTTGAAATGGGGGCGCCTCCTCTGGGATGGAAATCTGGAGTCAGAATTTAAAACATGACCGGTTTAATCCTTGCTTAACTTCCCTAAGGAAGGGCCGGGGGCTAAGGGGGGAAGGGAAAGTTGCATGGGAAAGATAGAGTCGTGGGGTGGAAGTTCCATAGGGTTACGCACGTAAATCACGAAAACTCTGACAAATATTCTACGTAGAAAATATGTTTACATCCCATATTTTCCACTCAAAATCCGTTGGAGTTGAGAATCAACTAAAGTGGAAGTATTTTTTTTGTATGAATAAGGTGGTTTACAAAAACCGGGATCCATTTTGAAACGAGGCTTGGCTTGACCTCAGTTCAAGCGCAGGGTCACCGCCTATTTATAGCTGCGGACGGGGCTACGGACTAGGTCTAAGGTAGACTATGCAACAACCGTGGAGTATGCGTTGAATTGCATGTAGCAATCCTCTCATGTTCCGGTGGTATAAATAATTGATGATCGTTTTTGAAAAATACGAGGTGAATCAGTTGCACCTTAAAAGGGGCCGAAACAGCTACCTGAAGGCCTTCAACAAAGACTCCATACGGGAATTCCATGGCCACTCACTTGATCTATTTATAAAAGCCGCACAGTTGACTTCAACTTTCAGGCTCGTCCATGAAGAGTTTCGGCAGAGAGAGTTTTACCGTTATGAATGGTGGCGTGGACGCCACCGCCTTGTCATCAGTGATAAAAGTTAATCCGATTATGGAAGCGAAGATTTAAAGGTGATTTCGTGATTCCAGCACTCATGTTTTATTTGTGGTTCCCTAGGTATCCCTGAAGGAAAAGATTTAAATGTATGAACCAAAAATTGAGTGATCCGATCTTGCGGTTTGGTGTTATGGGCTTGTTTCCCACGGCCCCACAGGCCCACGGTACTGTAATTTCCTTCTGTCCGTTTTACGGCACTAAATACACAATTGTGAATTTCTTACAGAGATGACCAATTATTTGCACCTAAGTTTTAGGTACACATGGATACTAAGGCTAACGGTTTCAGATGATTAAAAATCCTCAACCCCCCCTTTTTTTTTAGGTAAGTCTGAGGTTACAGGTTGTGGATCACGAAATGCCCCTTAAGTCCCTTGAACGTGCAGTCGACTGGGCGATAAACTGCTAATTTAAAGGTAAGGAGAGTCCCATCGGTCAAAATTTTCTTCACCTTCAGCCTGTCCGAATTTACACGGGCTCTCTTTCTCTTCAACTTGTGCAAGCGAGCAAGATAGAGTTTTCTCGATCAATCCACTAGTTGGGCGAAAGTACTGGTACGTACAAAAGCTATAAATGCATTGAAACAATGACAATCAAATTTTTGTGTATGAAAAAGTCCCATTTTGGGGGGCACTTAACCATTTCAACCAATAATACTGCCATCCACAGGTAGTAGTCGTCAGGAGAGTGTTTTGAATCAAAATCCACAATGCATTGCAATGTGCTATACGGTCCCTGTACAAAACATGTCAGTACATAGTACTTACTTATTGAGTTTCTCGATCAACCGAGGGGCTACAACCCTGCCTAGTCCCAATAATTGTGACCCCCTACACATTTTAAACATTTATTTAACATTGGTCATTATCATATCACTGAATATTAAGTCACAAAGGGTTATGTGTAATTGGTTTATAGCCATTTAACAATTCTACTTGCACTCACCCTTCTCCAAATCATTTTCAAGCAGCATATGCAACCAAATGATGTATATCATCAATCTAGTCACATAGTATATCCTTACTATCTCTTTATCGCAGTTTTAAGACTGAACATGCGGGAGGTATTGGGTTTTCAGAAAAATCAGTGATTTTATTCTGCTTTCCATTAACATTACACTTTTTTGAAGGAGTTTGGTGCTGGTCAGATGTTGGACAATCACATTTCATCAGAATTTTTCATTATACTTAGTTTGCCAGTATTTGTACAAATATTATGATACTTCTAGACATCATTCATATAGTAAATGGTCCTCCAGATAAAATCAGGTAAATTTTATTGATTTGTGAGGCTTTTCATTTTAACTAAAATTGGTGGTGGTTTTAAATGGCTACCAATTCCACCTAACCTTTGTGACTACACTTATACTGACCAATGTTGATTACAATAATATACAAATTATACTGACATGAGAGACTCTTGTTAAAACGATGGCCACGAGGTGACTGCGATAGTGCTATTTTTGCTGAGTGCGGCAGCCCCGAAGCAACATAGCACTATTGCAGTCACCGAGGGACCATAAGTTTTAAGCCAGGCGCTCGAATAAAGCAGCTATATTTGTTTTATATACGTCCCTTCATATTTCATTGTTCAGTGAATGGTTCAAAGAATTTTAATTAAAGAATGAGGTAAATTGAGATTTAAGCCTATTCTGCACTAGCCTAGCCTAGCATAACAAAATGACCCATCTGGCAGTCCACATATTGCAGTGGTTGTCATCACCTACTACACACTAAACCCAGTCATGGACAGGCTGTTCTTTGGTGACCCCCCCCCGCAAAGTTCCCGGACCACCGTAGGTGCGTAGCTCCCACCTAGGGCTTTGGCGGAACGCTCTCAACATGTTCGTATGAATACCAGGTTAAATCCACCTAAAACGCCCTCAGATATCTATGATGTAGCCAACTTTGAAACTTGTATCGCATGGAACGCCTTCGAATGGTTTTCAACATGTGGAAACGCTGAAACATACGAAACAGCATACATCGACAAACATGACTTTTATGATTTATTTAAATGACCTTGACGCACGCTAGCATCAGGGTGGTGTGAATGATGGGCACGGAGGGGAAGGACAAACGATCACACGACATGCATTATTAGCCGTCTTCGAAGCATTCGGATGCTAGGAACCGTAATACAAACATCTTTTCTCTTCAAATTGATACCAAAATTTGACCGATTTTGGAGTAATTGTTTAGATCTTACAATCGAATCCTTATTCGCTACTCAAAAGTTTAATGTAGAATTTTTTGACGTTGTTTTATAATAGTTAAGGTTACCCCAGCTTAGTATTATAATTTTACATACGATCAAACTAAATCCCGCTTATCTTCAGTGGTTGGGCTCTCTTCTCTTGATCTGACTCAGGTTCGAATCCCATCCGGGGCGTGTTATTTTTTTTCCTTCCTCTTTCATCTTCCTATAATTAATTATTTTATGTCACTAAGTTATTCAAGACAATTCGATTTTTATTTCTTTTTTTCTGGAAAATAGGATTTATCGGTTCCGGTCTCTGGACCGATATCAATGAAATACCCTCGTACAAGACGAAAAGTTTGGTGATACCGAACCAAAGGATGGTGAAAGCTGGCGATTCACTAAGCCAATATTATCATGATAATCGTGATGAAAAACATCCCGCCAAATCAGTAGGTGAGAGGATGCATTCCCCGTATTGGGTAATGCATCCTCTCACCACCCGAATCCTTCTCAACAACAATCATTCTCCAAGCCGAATGAGCCATACACAAACTTATGTGGACCACAAACGTTGCAATACATACCTAAGCTTACCTACGCAGTACATTGAAATCCCTTCAGCATGCCTTCAACAAACACAACCCAAGAGGCCCCTTGGAAGTATTTGAAATTTTCATTATTGAGAGATATGCATTTATTGGCGCCATTGTCTATACCCATCATGCCCCCACCCCCTGCGCCCGGGGGTGATGCGCCACCAAACATCTACAAATATACAGCTGGCCCCTTCATTGCCAGACGCAACACATGGCATCTAGGCTTATCTCTAGTTCCGAAAACCTGGATCTGTTTTTCGGTTCATCCCATGTATTTCTTGATCATTTAACAGCTGGAAGCTTGGCTGATTTGTAGCCGTAACGTCACTCACTGCATTTTTGCCCGGATCATGTTGACAAAGTGTTTATGATTATCATGCTACCACAGGGCTGACATTGTGCAAAAAACCAACACACAATTGGAAGCAGTAATAGTGATTTTTTGGAAGCCGTAAATAGTTCTTTTCAGAGCCGTAAATAGTTCTTTGAGAGCCGTAAATAGTCTTTTTTGCAGAATGGTTAGTGTTATTATTTGATCATGTGGTGCACTTTTAACATCAATGAACAAGAATATATGAATGACGTATAGTATATAACCTGCCTGGAGACAATTCCGGACATTTTCATTAACACAAAAAATTGATGCATTGACACATGTTTCAACATGCGTTTATAGCTTTCGTATGTACCATAATTTTGACCAGGGTCATGGCCCAGCCACGTTCTATGTCATTTACCTCCATGGTCGCTGTCCAGCTGAGTCTGCAGAATTCAACAACATGTTCAACTCCACCAATGTCAATGACCATGCAGACAAATCAATGTCCACGCCACGTCATGGCATGACATGTAATGTCAGTCGGTTTGTGCCAGTAGTCAGTGCATCAGTGGTCTACCCTATTATTAGCGCTGGTTGGACACCCCCAGTTATGTTATCACTGCGATGCATCGATTTATCCATGATGTGAGAATTAAACTGTTACCTCTACGCCTGCAAATCCTACTCGAGTGCGCGCTATGCGGGAAAATCCCGCACCCGAGAAATATGTTAGTTCTCCGGTACTGGCAGTATTACGTTCCCTAGGACACGAGCAAGTCTTGAAAACGAGATTAGAATAAGGTCGATTAAACAGTGCAATTCAGTAATATCAAATGCCGCGCATGAGTTAGTATACCTGGACAGATTCGACAACTGGATAGATTCGGAAACAACATTACGCCTCATTAGCCGCTTCGACAAGGGGCCGGAAGCGAGGGCCTAGTTATACACCGAATCCCAAGTTCCAAATTTTGATAATCTCAGCGCTGTCAAGCTATACTCTTTCACTTTTATTATAATATAACACCCTCACTAGGAACCGGTCCCCAAAGGACTGCAAATATATCAAACATGTTGTGTCATTTTACGAAATACTACCATTCCCCAAAACGTGGAGTGATTAGTGTTGTGCGCCCTATTGCTTGGGCTTGCATGATGAGTGACTCCTGTCACTACCAAATCGTTGTTGTAAGTGGGATATTACACAGTTATTTGATTCCTATTCGGAGTCCTTGATATATTCTCTACCAGTCAAACAAGGAAGTGGTTATTTGATAAGTGTCTTGATGCTTTTCATCTCAAAATTTCGCGACTTAGCTTAGAATACAACCAACCAGTCCCGCTAGTGATAGTACTACTAACCTTAGTACTAGTTCGAGGTTACTCTAACTGGGCAATCCATGGGCTGGTGACTTGTCAAGCTATCTAGTCACAAGTACAACTTGTGCAATTTAGCCTACAACAAGAAACATAAATAAATAAAAAAAAGCAAAAGCCCAAAATGATCAGGGTGAGAGCAAGACAAAATGACTAGCACAAACAAATGGTGAAGTACAGTCAGACAATGTTCAGAAAGGAGGCGAACAGTGTATCTTGCCGGATAGAGAAGTTTAGTGCTTGTCACCGTCTTCATAGACTAAGTCATTTAAAGACACTATCAGTGATTCACCCGCGAAAGAGTCAAAATTATTTCCAAATTTGCCGTAAGTAATAGCTTAAACGACAGGTTAAGGTATGTATAATTCTCCTAAGTTATTTTTCCAACTGAAGATTACGAAAAGGAAGAAAACGGCAGTCTGTCCCAAAGATTGACTCTCCATGAATACGTGTTGTCGTAGTGTCCGTTAGGACATTGCTTAAATATCGGATTCTGTGCTTATTAGGTTTGCTTTGGTTTACTTCATTTGCCAGGTATGTTAGGGTACCCGTTAGTCCTGCTGAGCCATGACTCCTCCTTCATATGTACATAATCATTATGCCATTAACTGAATCAGATAGACAGTAAAGGGGCATCATCATACTGTAGAAACGTCATGTGACCAGTCCCAATTATTGGGACAGGGTACCGTACTTGTTACAGACATGCAAAAATCTGATGTGTGAAGATGTTTTTTGTTTTTTTTTTATTGATTTAGCAAATCAATGAAGTGCCTTAGAGAAAAATGTATTAGGGCCCTCATCAGTCATGATCCCACCACATGATCAGTACCCACAGAAAGAATTCCACTGTTGTGTTCTAAGTCTTAGGGTCTTAGCCTGTACGAAAAATGTTTTTTGTACAGAGCAAAATTACAATCATTAATATGTGCAATGTTCAGGTAAATGTTTCTGTAAATCGTTCTGGAGACAAAATAATAACACATGGATAGTCATTACCAATCACATTAAAGGATCATTGGCACCGATCGCTAATTAGTCTGTCCCCAGAACCAAGATTTTACGAAGTGGTCCAAAATTTTTGGTATCAGCGAAAGCTACTATTTTCTCATTTACCCTGTGAAATCTTAGGGCTAAAGATGTTGGTTTGGAAGATATGAGACGAAATTGTGCTCCATTTTGGTCGACAATAATATTTTTACACAGTAATTCTAATGGGGCTTACAAAAATCACCGATTTTTAGCTTCCCACTCAAAACGGATTGAAATATTGAGATGGGCTTTTGGGGTGAAGGCCATTCGATCAAGATGAAAACTTCATATACTTAAATCGGGCCATCCCCCTTTAAAAATCACATTATTTATGAGATTAGTAATTGGTGCAGGGTTGCCAAAAATAATTAGCCCAAATCATAATAAATGGGATCGAAAAGTCACCCAAATGCCCAAAAAGTTGTGGGGAACACTGGCATCCCTTTTTATAATTAGCTGGGTACTGGGTGATTTTTACCCTATGGTCCTCGACTTTTTGCGCCCGGTGGGACAAGAAAAATGTGAACCAGGTGCCAGTTCTTTTCTGTACTATGGTGCCAGCTAGGGTCTTTGTGATAGACTTTAGAATAAGCAGAATAAAGTTTTAAAATTGTTGCAATTTACAGTGGCAGATTTAAGGAAAAGGGCCCTGTCAGCAGCTTAAGGTGGGGACCCCTTTAGCGTCATGAAGCGACATAATGTCGCAGTTTAGTGCGACAATGGGGTGTCCGAGGGGCCCTGAGAGCAATATTATAGGGGGCCCTGTCAGCAGCTGCTGACACTGCTGACTCTTAAATCTGCCACTGGCAATTTATTACCATTTGTAACAATATTATGAGACTCCAGGTCCTGAAAAAGCCAAGAAATTATGATAAAAACTTCTGGGCATTGCAGTAGGCCTTCCCTACAATCCCTAGTTTATGGTGAGTGCATCAACCATGTCTCTGACTTCAAATATCTTGGTTGTATGATGGCTTCCAGTTCTAAAGACCTTAACAGACGAAAAGCCCTTGCCTGGTCAGCATTTTGGAAATTGGAGCTAGTCCCAATAATTGTGACTACACATTTGACATTTATTTTAACATTGGTCATTATCATATCACTGAATGTGTATATGATAATGACCAATGTTAAAATAATTGTCAAATGTGTAGTCACAATTATTGGGACTAAAGTTGGAGCGCGTATGGAGAAGTCAAAGTATACCAATTGAAATGAAAGTACGCCTCTTCAACACAACATGCGTGACAGTATTTTTGTATGGCTGCAAATCTTGGGTGCTGACAAACAATTTGGAGAGTAAGGTCAATTCTTTCACAACATGTTGCTACAGAATCATGCTGAACGTCAAGCGCATTGATCATGTCTCAAATGCCAAAATCTATGATGCTACAGGTAAGGAGCCTCTGATAAACCGAGTAAGACTGAGACAGCTTACTTTTCTTGGTCATATTCTAAGGATGCCAGAGGGTGAGCTTAGTATGTTATATGCTTTCTGCACACCGCCGCATGGCAAGAGGAAGCCAGGCCGACAGAGAACATCATATCTCTCCTACATCCAAAAGCTCTTGGGGGATACAAACAACATGTTGCAACCAAAGGCTACTCCAACTTGGCCTAAAACAGAGGTGACTGGAGGAAACTTGCGATCACCTGCTGCGCACTGCGCAGTCGACTGATGATGATGATGACACTCCCAGTTGGTGCCTGGGCCCCCAATACAGCTGGTTTGAGTAACACTGAATCATGGTGATGTGGTAGTCCACAAAACCCCCACTTTCAGCTTTTTTTCTTTGGATTTTCTCCTTTTTTGGCCTTTTTTACCCTTTTTCCTCTTTTTGGCCCCTTTTCCTTGTTTTTGTCCATGGCCTCTCGACACCCCTGTTAGATGTCTTGATACTGATATATTTTGAAGTAAAAAAAAGATTGTCATATTTTAAAGGTGCTTGGTCTAATCGCCTCAAAGTGGGGACCCCTGATTTATCAATTTGATATCAGATGAAAGGCTATGTTTTTCTAATTGTTGTCCTGAAATTTTAGCTTTTTTATAGCTTTCTTTCCGAAGAATAAAGATAAATACAAAAAATTGCCGTTTTTATGGTTATCCATCAATATTGCAACATTAGTGAATAGGACATGACTTCTAAAGCAAGTTTGTTCCCATGATACATGTTGGTAAGTGTTACATGCAAGTGCCAGGGTTCATATCAAGTAGAGAAACCAATTGGAACAAGCACCTTTAAAATAAAAAAAAATACAGTATAAAGACAGTCCAAACAATTAAAAACTCCAGAAAGCTGGCAACTGAAGATTCATTTATCTCATTATTCAACATCCATATAGTCAAACAGTAAAGCATGTGTATGCAAAGAGGACAAACACTAGTACGTTAATAAAAACAATAAGCGAGTTTGATATTCAGGCAATATTGTTGTTCATATCCCTTAACCTCTGTGATCCCATCTCCGCACAATAAAATTCAAGGATTTTTCTGGGATGGAATGGAGGTCAATCAGGATTAAAACATTGTTGTTGCTTTATTGAAGGATACTACTTCAGGAAAGGATATGTAATTAAACATTTTCATCCAAACCAATGTTGGGCCTTAGCTTCAAAGAACTTGTATGGCACAGAAAAATAAGGGGTGTAGGTTAACAGATTGAGGTTTTATTATTAGACCATTCTATTATAAATATTTTGGTTCATAACCTTTATGGATGGAAAGGTTTAGTTTGACTTGTTATTATTTGACCTTTTCTGAATTGCCTATCTAGATATTTCAATTGTATACACTTTTTAGCATTAGATAAATTTTCAAAAATGGGGAGGGATAGATAGAAAACTTTTTAGTTACTTAAAAATGTTCAGAATTAAGATGAACGCAAGGTTAAACCATACAACATTTTAGGCTAGATTGTTGAAAAAAAGACTGTAAAAAAAATTACTAATGGGCCGTGGCTCATTGGAGCCCTTATAATCTAGAACGATATGATTTATAAACTATCAACAAACGATAGTGTTGACTCATAAGTTCAGAAGTTGCCATTACAAGTTTCAAAGATTGTCTCTAAATCTAATGGTTATAGCTGATTCATAATTTTATATACTATAACAGTGTTCATCTCTCTGATGAGGAAAATAAGAAGATATTATGGAAAGTGCAGACAAACCCCAATGGACATGGACATAATTATACAGTACAAGGCCAAGAACAAAATCAAGTGTTATCAGAAGGACGCAAAATGTGTTTTAAATTGGTCGTCTTTTAGGCATTATTTTTTTTTTTTTAGGTTTTAGCTCACTTGAAAAGATTTTTTTTAATTTCCAAAGGGGAAAAAATGAAAAAATTGGGCAAATAATGAGAAAAAGGGAGTCAAGAATGTAATTAAAAATTTTTACAAGTTTTTCACATAAGGCATTTTTCTAAAAAAATGCATTTGCATCTGATTTGTCACATTCTTTTGAGACAAAATTTCTTGGGGCCTAAAGCATTTTGAAACATTGATGTATGACATTCTACTTAGTCTATACCATTTATTTTGTGTTTTGTTTTTGGTTTGGTTTGGGAAGTTACAAGGGAAGATGAACATGAAACACAAAAACATCATAATATTTATTCAGTGAAAACAGAAGAACCCTTGGCTTGGTAATGGTATTAGAGTCAGTGAGCTCAACTACTTCTGAGTGGGTCAACTGATTAAGCTGATAGAATGGAAAGCGCAGTGGAATACACAGCCTCGCACAGCGCCAATCTGGACCTTAGAGAAAATAGGACTCATACAGGAATCTGATTACCTTGTCAAGCCGATGTTGATGGTAACAAAATTGCATTGTCTTTAGGCAGATGAAGAACCTACCATAATATCTATTCCCACATAATATATATTTCCAGTCTCGATCAACTGTATGCGACAACCCCCCAAGGGACGTCATACCCACAATCGCTCTTCATTCTTTTCGTCTTGGGAATTCGACAAGATGGGAACGTTATGATTAATCCCTGATTCTGTCGGAATGTGTCAGATTTAGCTACTTGGTGGCCTTGAACCTTGTGAAAATCGTTAAATGTTTTTTATTACGTCCCTGGGAATGTAGTTTTGTCATTTTCGTTAGCGAAGTCGTATTTTAAGGAATTTATACCTTGACTTTGCGGGGGTTTGTCAACACACAACCCCGCATAATTCACACCCAATAGGACGGACTAGCGTAGGGCCGTGGCACTGCAGCCACGTCATATCGATAGTCCTTTATTCCCAATACTATCTTTATTGTGTTATATTATATATTAATATATTTTAACTGTATATTTGTGATTACAATGCTTGTGCGAATCGTAATTTGTAAGCGGGCTGGCACGGTTTTCGTTCTCGTTCAAAATGGCGCCGGTGGTTTGTTACATTTTAAAGTTATGCACGATTCATTCCTTCACAAAATGAGCTACACTTGGGGGTTTACACCTAGTTTCCGTACGCTTCTGAGCCCTTATGTCACCGAGGACGCATTGATTAAAGGAGTTGTTAGGATTGGTTGGAAATAGCTTTTATATAATTTCTATCTAGACTTAGTAAATTGTATTCGGGTATCCCAGCATTGGGCCGTGCTCAGACGGTTTGTTTACCTTATAAGGCGCGGCTGTACGTGACTTGTTCGATAGAGTTAGACCGTCACGGGACCCACACCTATGCTGATACCCGCCGGTCCTACTCCGGGGCCAATAGGTGCGCCGTGCGTATCGGTCTCTGGTATTGCACCTGGTTGCTCTGGAGTTGGACCGGGATATATCCTTGAGTTTTCGTCCCTTCGGTAATAAATTGGCCACGGTGTTGTAGGGAATTTTGACGGAATGAGCGGGAAGCTACTCCGCTGCTTGTACGGGGGTTCTTCACCGCCGTTACACAGGCTTGGGGTCTGGTGGTTCTTGTCAGTCGCCCGAGCCTCAGGGGTGCGTTTGAATGATAGGATAATGGGCGCGGTGGTAGCCGTCTTCGGGACCCACCGATCACATCCACCGCTATAGTACCCATTGCTGTACAGGAGTTCCTCCGCTGCTGTAGAGGGGGTTCACCGCCGTTAGAGGGTTCACACCAGCATCCGGTGTCTAGTGTCAGTAGCCATGCCCCAGGGGCGAGGGGGGTTTAGACTGGCTGGATACTAGGAGGTTGTCAACGTTTCGGTACCCTACGATTACGGAGATCACCAGCTTATGGTGTCCACGGCACCTAAGGTGGGTTGATTCGGAGTGCGGCTTATGTCGGCCTCGAAAGATTCTCCATCTTTTCAGCTAATCGCAATACGTTGCCCTTGGGGGCTCCAAGTGGTGGGATCCTTGGTGGGCTGGCTGATTAGGTAACAGTGATGACTCAGTCTTCCTGTCCTTACGCTGTCCGGGTTTTCTCGCAGGAGTACTGTAGCGTCGAGGGGTCTGGAGGATTGGGCTCTTTCCGCACCTCCTCAGTAGCCCGCTCAACGGCGATTGCCCTTTCCTCTCGGCCCATCATGGGCCCAGAGGGTGGCCGATTGGGTCTAATGGCTCGAGCTGCTCTGAAGCCTTGTAGACACTCATACTTGGGAGTAAGGTTAAAACCTCTCAGTTATGCGCCGTGGGCTGTGTGTGTGCACGAGGGGTGACTGGTTTTGTTGATGACACGTCTCCTTAGGTACTGTCGCTTATCTGGCAAGCTTTTTTGCAGGAGCCACTCTGTCACCTTCACCTGGGGGATCAGCGGAAGTATCTTTGTAAGTGGTGTGCTTAGGTTTCATGCTATTGTATTGGCATGTGACCTTGCGCTTCTCTTACTACTTTCATTCATCTCATTTCGATTCACGCAATCCACGTGTGACGTTTGCATACTGCAACGCCTCCTAAGTACCGTGACTAATCTGGCGATTGTTAATGCATTTGTTACATACATCGGATTGAAGGTAAGAGACCTACTGTATGAGTCGCGTGTACCAAGACACCACAGCGCGCGTGTTCTAATGACTCGTAAGAATGCTTGCTACCTTCTACGATGTTGATTCCAGGCCCGTCAAGCCCCCTGCAGGAGGTTTATCTTGTCGAGGGTAAGACGATAAAGAGGAAGAGGAGTGTGGGTAGGAAGTCACTTGGGCGCGGGGTGTCATACAGGGGATCGAAAATGAATATATAATTGGGAATATAATTTATGGGAGGTTCTGGAATTTGCCTAAAGACAATGCAATTGTTACCATCAACATCGGAGAAGGTAAGCAAACATTCCTTACAAGTCATTAGAACACCACTGTTCTTACATGTGGTCGGCGGATTACATCCTCACATTGTTACTTGTCTTAAAGGCGGACTCAGAGATTTCCCGGGAGGATGGCCACCCCCAATTTATGAACACAATATGTTTTCTGTTATCTATATTATAATCGTTGTCACATTACTTAATCACTGTGTGAAAATAGCTAAGCTCAGATATAGAAATCAAAATGTTTTGTTTGATTCTATGGTACTGTGTACATAAATATTTAGTAATCAAAATGAAAAATCTGATTCATCTTAAACTTTGTAATTGAGCATTTTAGGTGACTGCTTTAGTTCTATTTGACTATTTTTAATTAATACTAAAAAAGTAGTTTGAATATGTCGGAGTCCATTCAGTCATCTTTTGCCATCTGTTGCCTTTTGGTAGACTAGATATGGCTGGTATTCCAAAAAGGAGTCAAACTTTAGACCTGGGTTTAAACCAAGGGGTAGTCCTACACAAGTGGACCTTTTTTACTTCAAAATACTGTAAAAGTGAAGTTAACGGGGTGAGAAAATCCTCATGGATGAGTGTTGCGGCCCATCCATGAGGAATTTTTCGACCCCATTACAGCATATTTAGAGTAGTTGGAAGAAAAAAGGTTCCACTTATGTAGGACTAACCACGAGGTTTAAACCCGGGTCTAAAGTGTTTAAACATCCCTTTCGAATACCAGCCTAAAGGCTACGTGAGAGATTTCCCAAGGAGGGCCACCCTCAATTTTGAAAAACAAATCATGTTTTTTGCATATATACATAAGCTATCACTGTGTGAAATAGCTATGCTAAAATCGAAGTCCTTATGGAAAATCACAACTTTGTTATAAAATTCTTTTTTTTACACAGATCGATGATTTCTTTTATTATTACATAGGTGTTAACTGATGAAAACGAGCACTACTGCACAACAATCATACAGCGTCATGACGGAATCAATTGTAATACTGTCAAACCTAATGACAACCAACAAACTCAATAAGGACACTCTAGCAACATGAATCTTTACCAACCATAACAAGAGTCCTTGTCTGAACAAGATCGATCACCTAGCGCAATCGATGACCAACACAGTTACTCAACACTAATGTTGTTCCTATCTGAGATCTGTTCACTGCATAACACCACCAACATGGAATGGATAAAATGGTCAACATGCTTGTTATCATATTCTGTTTCAAAGTGTCCCTCTCAGTCCCAGGGGAAGAACATACTCATACCTCCACGGAGTTTTGGTAACCTGACCCATCTGACACCCTAATGATTTGGAAACCATCACGGCATAAAGCACATGGTTTATTCTGTTAAGGTTTCCAAATTCATAAGTGTGGTCAGAAACAAAGTGTCAGATTGGTCAGGTTACAGAAAGTCCCCATAAACAGGCTGGTTAGCTAGTTTTCAAGACATCCTTGGTAAAGATGGGAGATTGTAACCTGGCCCATCTGACACACTTTTTTCTTTCTGACACACTTATGAATTTGGAAACCTTCCAGAATCAAGCACAAGTCAGCTGGGTCAGGTATGGAAACTCCCATTAAAGATTGTACCATGATGTCATGCAAAGTGGTTTTCAGTATTTATAATGAGAAAAAATAAACATTGAATCATTCCACTTATTTGTGTATTTATTATACTTTTGTTCCCCCCACTGCTCCCAGGTTGATCCTTTAACTGATGGTTCGAATATTAGCATATCTAAAGGGAAACATGAAGGTAAATTAATTGCCAACCATTTTAAAGACACTATCTAGTGATTTATCCAAGAGAGTGAAATATTTGAAATTAAGCAGGAATGGTTTCAAACGTGAAGGAGATTAGTCTCTAGAATTCTCATAGTTAATTCAACTGAAAATTCACAGAAAAGGAAGCAAACCGCAGTTTTCAGAGATAGGAATCTCCGTTCAATTAAGTTTTGTAGACGTTCCGTACGGACAGTAATGACTAAAATTTCCGATTTTGCCCTTATTAGGTTGCTTCTGGTCCTACCTTTTCAGGTTGTGTTAGGTTTACCTATACTTGTTACAAACAATTCAAGAAATCTTATTTTTTATGATTTTTTTTATTTTCTGATTTATCAAATCATGATAGTGCCTTTATTAAATGCACTACAAAATTCAACCATGTTTGCAAGGCTAGCTTACAATAAATTAGCCATTAGTTACCAAAAAGCAACTCTTCTAAGCTTTATTTATAGCTATCATTGAGACGTACTTTCTGCTCCAAGTTCCAGGAACATTAATTGATGTATTATCTCATTACAATCGACAGCTGTTAGTGAAAACCAATAATAATTAGTTTTGTACAATTGCACTGATGCATCATACATTAGAGACTGATGAATTTCTCAGAAAGAAGCGCGCCCAATTTTTTTTTCTTTTTTCAACCCGGTTTTTTTGCATCTTTGGGAATGCTTTCTCATTATTAGATCACACCTAAGTGAATAACCAATACGGCCGTCTTTAATGTATAGATGATGATTTAGTACTTTCCTGTCGTGCACGACAAAAGTCAAAGCCGGTGTTCTATGGGACAATTAGTTAGGCAGGCAAGTCAAAACAAGGTTTGCTGTTTTCGTTTTTACTTGTTTGTCCAATAACCTTCGGAACGTTCTTGGTAGTGGTCTACAATTGATTCTGTGCAATTTGAGAGAAATTCATATCCTAAAAAATCTCCTGTCACTTCCTGATCTTTGGCTTATAAAAAAGAGTGAAAAATATCTCCTGAAATTATATTAGTTTGTTCTTGACCTTGGTCATCATACTTAATGTTAACCACTGCCCTCCCTTGTAGCCAAGGGATCAATATATAAGGTGGTGCTTCTTAAAACCACTAGTTCACACCCAGGGGGTATTTTGAATGCAATCCATAATGCATAGCATGTGCCTATACTGTACGTACTAAGCATATGTCAGTACTTGTACTAGGATAACAAGTTTTTCAGAAAGTTTAAGAACCACAAGACAAAATGCAAACTAAAAATCATGCAATTCATGCAAAAATGTTTTAAAATGAGTGTAAAAGTCAAAGTTTTTAGTGTTAAGAATAGGATTTTTTGTGGGATCACTGACCATGTTGAGGTGACATTTTCCAAAAACTGGTGCATTGTGGGAATTGACTCAATACCCCTCTGAGTTTCACCTAGCTGCTGTCACAATCACCCGAACATTCTGGTAGAGATTCCAAAAATTCAATCACCTATTATATACATCATATATAGATCCCTTTCATCTGATTGGTTAAGTGAGGCATAAATTCAACTGCGTTCAAAATTGAAACCAAAATGAACTTGCCCTGGGAGAGCGGCATCTCATTCATGAACTACCCGGACAACCTCTTCCCAGCATCTAGACGTGCGTACGGACTATCCATCCGTTATTAGTTGATATATTGGAAGCTTGGTGTAAGAGATGAATACGCGCTAACCTCGCGCGGGGGGTCATCATTTCTGTGTGTGAAGCGGACGATCGTTTTTAAGGGAATTTTTGTTTCACGTTTACCCACACAGTGGGCTGGTTCCAGACAAGCCGTCCCACAACAACCGACCAGGGCACGAAATGGCTTGAATCACAGCCACGCTGTGGAGCTTGTAGACGACGAAGGTCTTAAATGAAACATAGACGCAGCTGATAGTGCTAAATACCAAACGGCAGGTAAAATCGCGTGAGATATTCGAGATTATTGGACGCAGGTGACGACCAATCGCAGGCCGTGGACAGGTTGCCGAATTCGAGTTCGATTGAATTGTGTAAACGCATCTTGCCGACAGAAAATTGGCACTTTGTATAGCAAAAAGTCGCTGATGGCGTCCGTTTTGGACTCCACGTCACTTCCTCTCACACAAGAAAAGTCTTGATATCATATGTCAGAAGATTTTGCTAATTTCTTCACGAGTTTTCAAATGTTTCTTCTCAGCAACCCTGAAAAGCAAGGTAAGGCTTAGTAATAGTAAGGGTGTTGTAAAGCACAAAACCCATAGCGCCAGAAGACATGGCCTTAATTCAAGAGCACTGGATTTGAATATCCACACTGTCTACAGGACAAGGTTTTCCTGATATAACGCTGTACTTTTGCAAACGTGGCAGGAAGAACTTACGAGACATGATACGGACTTTTTAAAAAATGTTGACATGGAATTGAAGAAGTGTGGAACTTTTGGAATTTAACTTGTTACTTTTCGCGTTTTGGCTGTTTATAATTTGGATTGTTTAATGGAACACTTAGAAATTGATCCTGATACTACAATCGGTAAGTTACCCGAAATTGTTGTTACTTAAAGTAAACCATGGCCTACACACATTAGGCCTATGTTAAAGGATCTTGGCTTAGAATGTTCTTTTAAAAACCAATCAGATGACAAGAATCTATATCTTCGGTATATAAAACAAATATGACTGCTTTTTATTCGGGAAATGGTTGAAACTATAGGCTCTTGGTGATCTCGAAACCATTACTATGCCCCTCGGCTTACGCATCGGGGCACATAGTATGGTTCCGAGATCACCTTGGGCCGATAGTTTCAACCCAATGCCCCTCATAGCAGTCAATATTTGTATACTATCAGGACCCGCAACCGGATGGGGGGCGGAGACAACCCCAATTCAAAAATACCCCAAAAACCCCTAAAAAGGGCTAAAAAGGCACAAAAATAGATTTTGACGCGGGACAGTGAGCCCAAAATTAGGGTTTTTGTATGCTTGTATGTCAAAAAAACAATTAAACTTCTTTAAAACAGGTCCAATTTGCCAAATTCGAATTTAGGAGAAATCTTCCTTTTTAAAAATAGTCGCCACTTCCCTAAAAAAATCCTCTGGTTACGGGCCCGTCGACGATAAGCTTGATAATAAACACAAATTAGCTCATTAAATATGCAATAATATTAACAGCAACATAATGTGCATGAAAGCCCATTAGCTATAAGCTATAATGGGCTAGTCTCGTCCTTATAAAAGTAACCATACAATTTTTGTTTAATGCATAAATATGCAAATAGATGAAAATCCCAAGGACATTTAATACAGCGTAAATTGTTAAACAAAAAGGAAAATGTGGGCACCCTACAAAGGGTCTAAACGAGCAAGAAGGTTTAAATATGGAGTTGGAAGGGGGGAGGATGGGGATTGGGAAGGGGGGAGAAGGGGATTGGGAAGGGGGGAGACGGGGATTGGGAAGGGGGAAGATGGGGGTGTGGGAAGATGGGGTGTTGGAAGGGGGACTATGGGGGGGTTGGACAGGGAACGATGGTGGTGTTGGGAAGGGGGTGTAGGGGGGTTGAAGGGGGTGGGAATCAGGGGCGGATGGGGGATGAAGGGGTTTGGGAAGTGGAGGATGGGGGTGTTGGGAAGGGAAAATGGGGGTTTGGAAAGGGGGGAGGAAGATGTTGTGTTGGAAGGGGGAAGATGGTATGTTAAGCAGGGGGATGGGGTGTTGGGAAGGGGGAGAGGGGATGTTGTGTTGAGGGATTTCCGCAACTCTCAACCATACTTGGAGAAATGTCAAAAGAATTTAAATGCCCTATGATTAGGCAACTGCTGGTTGTCTGAGACTATTTAGATACCTGCTACATCATAAGCGAGGGTATGCATGCATCGTTGATGCTGTCATGTTAATGTTCTTGGCAATTTATTTTGTAATAATAATGTCTACACATATAAAATGCTGGTGGGCAAGCAGTTTCCAAGTGTATTTCATATTCAGGCGGTCACACCAACATGCGTTATTTATGTAACAATAAGGCAAGCCATAAAATTGCTGTGAACTCAAATAGCTCGTTGAAAACGCTCGGAAAATGTTTCCCATTTAACGTTTAAAATACTGAATTTTTTTGCATTTTTATAAAATAATATGTATTATTGTTGCAGGATATAGCCTACACATCTTAGTTGGTCTCAATTAATTTGTGTATTTAACACAGGGTGAATAGGGGGTTAAAAACAAGGATAAAAGTGATGATATTTTGAAGTTTTCAAAAAAGGCATGGTCTCTTAAGTTATAGAAATCACAACAAATTTGAAGCATCCAAATATTGGAAGGTGCTACAAAAAGTTTGTGAAATTTATCTGTTTTAGAAAACAAGAACTTGAAAATAACTTGGATCCTTACTTTTACTGGCATCAACATTATTGGAATTTATAACACAGGCCTGATTTTCATTGATTTGAACTTGTGCTACAGACATGTGCAGGGAATGTGGACAATAGTAAGGTCGTTTGCCCATGGTATTGTGCAAGCTCATAAAAATGACCCTGTCCAACAATTTTCAACTGAACTATGGGGTTTTTTTTGGGGGGTCGTTAGAGTAAGGTCAATCTTCCAAGGAGTCACTTTAAAAATTAGTTATTTCATGTTATTTTATCATGTTTTTTTTTTCTTTACAGAAGCCATTTTGGAAACAGTGGACCATAGGATATGACATGGATGTCAACTATTTCAAAAAGATGTAGTAAGCACAAAAGGAAAATGTGGCATTTTTATTGGGAACAAAATGGCATCATTGCTTCCAGACCCCAGCAACTATACGAGGTCAAAATTCATTGAAAACAGACAACAATGTTGATATTACAGAGGATGGGGACTGAAACACTGCTTTGTTTTTGGTAATGATTAACAAGATGACTTACCCAGAGTTAGAAGCTTACAGGCACTATCGGTGATTTGCTAAATCAGGAAAATCGAAAAAGAAAAAATCATCAAAATCAGATTTTTGCATGTTTTGTAAACAAGAATAGGTGTCCGACATACCTTGAAATTATAAGTTCAAAATCAACCTAATACGGAAATATCGGATTATTTTAGTTATTACTCTCTGTACGGACACTTACTATAACACATAATTGAATGGAGTTCAAATCATTGAATTGCTGTTCATTGTTCTGTCAGTTTGAAGTTGGAAATGATAAACGTATAGGCAAATTCTATAGAATTATCTATTCACTTTGAAGTTTATTCCTGGAAAATTACAAACATTTCCCCACTTTCAGGTGGATCACTGAGCATGTGCCTCAGACACTATCAGTGATCCACCTGAGAAAAAGTCAAAATAAAATTTAAAAAAATTTGGGCAGGGAATGGAATATTAGGACATAGCTTATTAAAAGTGAAGGATGGGTCTGTCGAATGCTCATACGTTATTTTTTTCAAGCCGAAAAAAATTGATAAAGGAAGAAAACGCAGTAATCAAGAGTCCCCTTCAATTATGTGTCTGATCTTGTCCTTAGGCTGCTTTGGTTCTTATCACTTGAAAGGTATGTTAGGATACCTATTCTAGTTACAGACATTGCAAAAAAAATCTGATTGTTGATCATTTTGTCCTTACAATTTTTTGATAGCAAATGAAAGTTCAATTGGAACAAACTTGGTTTATGGATATTACATGGTATCCTCATTTGTTATCGAGGGTCAAAGGTCAAATGCAAGGTCTTACAAAAGGTCATATGGGCCTATTATTCACAAACCGCGACCCAGGCGACACAATTTCAAATCATTTATAGGTTTTGGTTTAACTATGGCATTTCTATTTTTGTAAGTAATGGGCGAAATTCATGTGAGTTATGATGGCTTCAGTACGGCCATGTTTATTATATAGGTCATATGTTCAGTATTTCCATTGCAAACCATGGCCAGCACATTGGATTGGCTGGTGCTCCCGCCCACCAAAAAGGATCGATGTTTGAAAAAACTCAAATCAATGGCTGCGTCCACAGCTGTACAAAAATGGCCTATCTGTCCCCTGAAATGGTCTGTTTGTTTTATTTTAAAGGCGACTCAGAGATTTCCCGGGGGAGGGCGCCCTCACTCCCTCAATTTTCAAACAAATCGGCAATATCCTTTCCTTAAACGCCCACCGTTCGTTAGAGGGGCGATATTGAGACCCCCTAGCTTTTCTCAAAATAAAATTCAGCATGAAAAAAATACCATAGAGCATGCCTCAACTAAAAAATATTCTTCGCTACACCCCAAGGCAGGCCGCGACATGGGAAAATCTAAATATATGATAAAAATGAGGCTTTATTCCCGTAAACTTGTGTAACCAGTATAATACACACCCAAAAAATATCCCCACTTCAGGGTTGTGTACCTCTAACTTTAAGCTCTCTTGAACCCTTGGCCCTAACACTAACCCTGAAAAGTTACAGTAATAGCCTAATTAAAAGGAAATAAAAGTAAAAACCTAGAAAATTAGCTTATCCGTAACATTCATCCATAGTCCTATAATTCATATTATTATTAATGGCACCCCCCCCCAGAATAAATACCCACACTTCTTGGTTCTCCGTTTAATCGTGCTAACCTTCTTCCCCCCAAAATAGCCCGAGCCCCTCTTTTTGCTTGGCTTAAAATATCCCCCAAACGAAAGCCCCTTTTCTTGTCCCTCCGGGACGGGTGTTAATAAGATTGATGTATTCACTTATGATATACTCCCTTAATACGTCCCACCATCCTATACTCACTGTACAAAAATGGCCTAATAGCCAAAGCAAGTGGTGATTATTAAGGGAGATATTAGAGAGCGTCGCAACCTATTATATAGTCCCTACGCCCACCCTCCTATACTTTAATGTACAAAAATGGTCCAAAGGGGTTTTGTATGAAAGGGAAGTCGTATAATATAGAGAGCGTCGATACAATATTATATCGTCTAATACGCCCCCCCTCCTATACTTGACTGTTGTAAAATCGGCAAAGTGGGTATTAAGGGGAGTATATATTGAGCGGTCGGCCATTAATCTATTTAATATTTTATGGCCTACCTACAGGGATATATTTTACGGAAAAATAATAAAGCTAATATTTTCAAGAATAAGAATTATTTGGCTATTCTATTTTCAACAACTTCAGAAGTTTTGGAAGCCAAAAATAACATTAACAATGCTCCATGTGTAAAACGGGAATCGGGACTCGTACTGTTTGCAGGGGTAGCCGACGACGTTCACTGTCTCCCTCTATCTCTTGTGTTTTTTGAAAAGGGCATGACATTCAAAACAATAGCAACTCTGACACGCGTGATATTGTAACGCTCCTCATATAAATACAAAAATATCCTTGCGGTTCCACCAAGGCAGGACGGAGAAGGCAATGGAGGGAGTAGCTCGGGGGGATAAAGGGCAACTGGGCATGCCCTCCGGCTAGTCTGGTCTGTGTTTTTTTACGTGGGACAATAAAAAATATCGCGAAAATGTAAATTAATGTTGTAGCAATATTTTAGTCTATTATTTTTAAAAAATAAGTCCTACAAATTTTGGTGTTAAGTGTTAGGATACAGTTTATTTTAATATTTGTTTGTTACCTAATTCTACCAAACAAAATAACAAAAACTAAACAAAAACAAAAGTGAAACTCGTTTAAGGCTATAACCCCCTAACCTAAAGCCTAACCCCCTAAACCCTAAACCCGAAACCTAAACCTCTACTCCCTAAACCCGACCCTAAGCCCGAAACCCTAACCTTTAAGCTCATATAATATTTGGTATCCTGTTAATAAATATCATTAAGAAATATCATGAGAACCATGGAGTAGGGTGTTGTAGTGAAGGGAGTGTCAGCGGGTTTCCGAGTGTGAGGTTTCCGTTTTAATCAATTTACATTAGAACATATCTCGTATGGAAGGAAAATAGAAAATGCATGCTTTATTCCGTAACTTGTACATATACCCCCTCGAATAAATACCCCCACCTCATGGTTGTATATACCTCTAAGCCCAAAGGTTACAGTAAATTATTAAAGTAAAGTAAAAACTTAGAAAATTAGCTTTATTCCGTAATGTACATCCATGTAGGCCTATGATTAACTTGAAATAAAAGAATTCAAACCCCCCCCGGAATAAAAATACCCCCACCACTTGGTCTTGGTACCTTCTTGCTTAACTTCCTTCCCCTCAACAACACAACCAAGCCCCTCTTTTGCTGGTTTAAACAAGTCACCCCAAAAGAAAGCCCCTTTTCTGTCCCTCCGGGACGGGTGCTAATTAAGATTGATGCTATCAATTCTATATTATATACTCCCTTAATACGCCCACCCTCCCATACTTTACTGTACAAAAATGACCAAAGTGGGTGTATTAAGGGAGTATATATAGAGAGCGTCGGACACTATTATATAGTCCCTTAATACGCCCACCCTCCTATACTTTACTGTACAAAAATGGCCAAAGTGGGTGTATTAAGGGAGTATATATAGAGAGCGTCGGACACTATTATATAGTCCCTTAATACGCCCACCCTCCTATACTTTACTGTGTAAAAATCGGCAAAGTGGGTGTATTAAGGGAGTATATATAGAGTGTCGGCCATCAATCTTATTTAATATTTTTAGGCCTACAGGGATATATTTTACGGAATAAAGCTAATTTTCAAGAATTTTGCTATTCTTCAACAATCAGAAGTACGGAGACACATAAATCAAAATTTGTCCCATAGGCTTATATTACAAAATATAGATTTTGCGGTTCCAAAGGCGGAAACAGAATTTGTGATTCTCAAAACAAAAATTGAAGCGGAAAACTTAATTCCTAAGCAAGTTTGGATAGGGTTAGGTTAGGGTTTAGGGTTAGGGTTTAGGGTTAGGTTAGGGTTATTTTTGAATACACTGTATTTGTTTTGTAAGCCAAAATAACTAAAGTAAACACTAACTGGAACTCTTTAATCCTATAACCCTAACCCTAAGGGGGGTTCCATTAATATTTGTGCATCCTGTTAATAATATCATCAAGAAAATAGTAATGAGAACCACCATGGAGTAGGGTGTAGTGAAGGGAGTGCCAGCGGGTTTCCAAGTGTGAGGTTTCCGTTTTAATCATTTTTAAAACTGACATATCCTTAATGAACCAGGAACACAGTAAAATCATGCTTTATTCCGTACCTATACATATACCCCCCTCGAATAAATACCAAATACCCCCCACCCATGGTTGTCTCCTTTACGCCACAAGGTTTACATATTATAAACCCTAATAACAAATTAGAAAAAAAATTAAAAAGCCCTTTATTCCTATGTTACATCCTGTAGGCCAGCGATGACTAAACAGAAATAAATCACCCCCCCCCCATAATAAATACCCACCCCCACCGACCAATTGGTTTCTCGTTACCTTCTTGCTTACCCTTCTTCCCCCCAAAACACCTACCAAGCCCCTCTTTTGCTGGCTTAAAAATTCCCCCAAAAGAAAGCCCCTCTTCAGTCCCTCCGGACGGTGCTAATTAAGATTGATGCTCTTTTTTTTTCAATTTCTATATTATATACTCCCTTTAATATACGCCCACCCCCCTATACTTTACGGTACAAAAATGACCAAAGTGGGTGTATTAAGGAAGTATATATAGAAGAGCGTCAAACTATTTATATCCCTACTACGCCCCCCTCCTATATTTACGGTACAAAATGGGCAAAGTGGGTGTCTAGTTTAAGGAGTATATATAGGAGCGTCGAACACTATTATATATCCCTTAATACCCCACCCGCCTATACTTTACCATGTAAAAAATCGGCAGTGGGTGTATTAAGGGGAGTATATATAGAGTTTCGGCCATCACGCTTATTTAAAATGCTTTTAGGCCTACATGGATGTATGTTACGGAATAGAAGCTATTTTCAGATTTTGCTATATTCTGCTCAACAAGTATAGTTTTGGAGACAAATAATCAAAATTTCGTCTTCCATAGTGACAGGACTTGTACTGTTTAGCTAGCAGGTATAGCAGACGACATTTTCACTGTCGCCCTCTATCTCGGTGTAAAGCATTGCGTTCACACAATGCATTTTGACAAGCCGCATTAATCGATCAAACCGAAATCCTTCGTGTCACTTTCATCAGTACAAATTTGTGATTATTAATTTTCATAACTTAGGGGCTCCTTGATGACGTCATGTCATAAGTGGGCGTAGTAGAGGATATTGCCGCTATTTTGTTATCTCATCAATGCTCAGCAGCTGCTATGCTACAAACAAGGGAAAGAATTCCGTATTGTGCCACCACCCATTGAATTCGGCAGCTCAACGGAGATAAACTGCATGTTGAAGGATGTGTGGCAGTTCGCAATGCCACCCTAAATATACGCCAATCGGACGCCTTCCGTTTAAATCGGAATGAACGTTTTCGTTAGGCCCGCTCTATTTTAGGTTTGGCAGAAGAGTGTACTCAAAAACGTTAGCAGCAATTTAACTGAATTCCACAATACAACTCGGATAAAATTAGTCACCCAAGTTGTTACTAACGTCCTTATAATACAAATCATCACAGGGATTTTGAAAAAAGCTTGAAAAAACAAAATATACATCTACATTTGCTTTCACATGTTGAAGTAATGGCGCTGAGTATTGGCCGCTGTCGTCACTAGTTTGTGTTAACTATACCATTATAATGTGGAAGGATTTCCTTCCCCTGAATTTTGTATCTCAGAATTAATCATTATTAAGTTTATGCATCTTTATGGTAAAAGACCTTCTGAGGTAAGTGTGCGCCTTGTTTTACGATCGGGATTATATTTAAAACATTTTAGGAGCTCCGAAAAACGGCCAATATTTGCGAAACCTTTTTGATTCGGAGCCTATTCAATTTACACGCATTGCACTGCTACAAGTTTTTGTATACGGAAGTGCTTCTAGTTCTACCGTGATGGGAGTACGCCCAATTAAAAACGTTCATCACTGTAGACGTTCCTTTTACTAGTGGTGGCAGAATACAAATTCATCCCCAAATATGAAATGAATGGGCATTGGGCATTGCTCTGCCACTGGCTCTTGTTTTTAATTAAGTTGCTGCCAGAATTGTTCAGGGGTGGGACGCGCGCATCATAATATCGGCATAAAAGGGTGGGTCTAATAAATAAATAGGAACAACCAGCAACCCTTGCCGTTGGTGGCGACATTTCAGCTCTATTTCCACTGATGTATTTTGTTGTGGTGTTGCTAGGTTCAATAAATCTATAAAATTCCACTTAAAGACCACGATCAGTGATTTGCTAATCAGAAAATCGAAAAATCATCAAAAAATCAGATTTTGCATGTATGTAACAAGTACATGTATACTAATATACCCTGCAAATGATAAGCCAGAAGCAACCTAATAAGGACAGATCGGAAATTTAGTCATTACTGTCCGTTCGGACACTTATACACCAAATACTTGAGGAGAATCGTATCTTGGAACACTGCCGTTTTCTCCCTTTTCTGTCATATTCTTCAGTTGGAAAAGTAATTATGAGGAATTCTTACACACTTATCCTTCACTTTTCAGCTATTCCTGCCCAAATTTCAAATATTTTTCAAATCAATGATAGTGTCTTTAACACCCATATTGGGGGCAATCTGTGTGGAGGTTAGCTATTGTGCTGTTCAATGATATGCCACCATGGTGTTGACAAATCCTTGTCAGGTATCACTGTTTCACTCATCAGCAAAACACAGCCAGCTTTCAGTGAGCCAATAGTTCAGTGCAGTGGCAAGCTGGTGGTCACAAGTTTGGAGCTCATCCTGTGACTTAAAAAGAAGTCAGTTTAAGGACACATTTTTTAACTTAGAACTTGTTTATTTATAGTCCTAGTTAAGTATAGCAACCTCCTACTACTACAAATTATATATCTTTAATACAAACAACATTTTGAATTTTGTTGATAAATTTCAAGTTTTTTCTGATCGTTCCTATTCTAATATGGCGTAAACCTCATGCGCGATTAACCAAAGGGCAATGCCAATGCAAATGGTGAGGTCAACCTAATCGACAAGCCAATCGGCATTCACTTCTGTGTGTATGCACATGGCGCACGGTAAAATGGGAATTGGCCACCCGTGTGTGACGTCATTGACCACTAACTCACTGACGGAAAAAGATTGTTAACCACAATAACAGAAAAAGCACATAGGTACGCTGGTCAACGGTGCGTCCGGGGTGAAACAAAAAATATTGCCTGGTTAAATAACTGAACAATTCTGGCAGAGAGTTTAATTAAAGTCTGACTCAGAGATTGTGAAATATTAGTTTTTGTGTAATAATGAAAAAAATAGTCAACTAAAATAATAGTAGTAACCTAAAATGCACCATTCCGAATTGAGATGGAATCAGATTTTTCGTTTTGATGCAGTAAAACTTTATGGTAGTACAACGTCCATTTTAGGATACTGGTATAACAAAAATTCGGATCCGGAATGTTTTAACAAGTTGTGATTTCTATATGAAGGAAATTCGATTTAAGATCTTAGTAATTACACAGTGATTAGTATATGGACCAAGCATTATTAACACATTTTTTGGAAATTGCGGCGCACCTCCTCAGGAAATCTCTGAGTCGGCCTTTAAGCTAGACACGTACGCAATGTTGTTGTTGTCGTTGATTCTCCAGTCTTGGAGAAAACAGCCAAAAATAGCTGAACGGGTGGGGGAAATATGAAGGAAACACAAAAATTGAAAGTGATCACCACAACTTTGACAGATATTTTTTCTGAAATTGTTGATTGATAGATATCCTGTTAAACTTAAAAAAAATTCGGGGTGAAGTTAGAGCCGGAAGCGGGCATCCGAGCATTTGGCAAAATATGCTAATATGAGTATAAGCAACTCATTCGATACGCGCTGGAAGCGTAGTGTCTACGATGTGCAGTGATCGTAACCTTTTTGATTTTGCACACTTTGTTTTCACCGAGATACGGGGGATCCCTGGTTGTTTTCACCGCGGTGAAGCCCTGTGACATAGGTCCTCTCCCGGCCATAAGCCAAAAAGTGTTCCCCGAATTGGCCACAATTTTGTGCCATCAATATTGGCAGTGACATCTAATGTCCATGCTATAATGCAATACCAGGGCAATATGCACCATGCAGGGCTATTTCCGGGCCATTTTACAAACATTGCACCATGGAGATTTGACCTACAGTACTTAGGCCTTGATATCAAAGATAAATGACCATTCTGAACGACATAATTTGCGGGGTTATTTTCAAAAATTTCATGATTGTTATTCGATTACGGCCATTGTGTTTTGAACTGGTAGTCTTATAGGGTGGAGCCGTGACACGGGCACAATTTTTTTTGGAGTTTTTGTACAATGTAATTCACATCTTGATACCTACATAGACAATTTACATAGCAAATTGAAGCTCTTGGTGAGATTCTAAGCATGACCACCTTAAGTATGCACCTAGATGTAAACTTCTGAGGGTTATGAGCATTTAAGCAAAAAAAAAAAAATGACAGGGTGGAAGCTGAGGCTCCAGCGCGGTAAAATTTGGAATAACAATCACTAGTTTACTAATATATGTCACTGTCCCAAATTTAATCAAATCAAGTTATTTAAGGTTTATTAGGCTCATTGGATGATTAAATGTGGAAATAACTGAATATATTAATAGTGGCAACTGAATAAAGTAAATGTTGGACCCTCTAAATGGAAAATAGATCACGGTCAAAACAGCAAAATTTGATGCGATGAAATTTGTGATGGTGTATTCTGCTTTGTTGATGTGATGTGCACTGGTTGGGAAAATTAAATCTTCAAATAAAGCTATTTTTAAAGCTTAACAATTATAAATGACAGATAGGAAAGGTAGAGCTTAACAACTTGCACTAAAAATTTTAAGCAATTGAGAAATCTTGGCCTGGCAAAAGTAGTATACAAAAAAAACCATCAGGGATGGTTGTTTATAAGAGGAAGGAAGCACAAGGCCCAAGGAAAGCACTCTAATGTGGGTGTGGATTTACAAGCACAAGAAAAATTACCAGAGTGGTACCTCTAAGTCCATAGATGAATGCGACATGTAACTTTCCATGTAACTTTCGAGACACTCTCTTAAGCTCCCCTAATTGTAGAAAAGGTTGAGTAGAAATTTGTAAATTTCATTAAATCATCAGTGGAAAAACACTATACAGTTTTGGTGCAATTTGGCTATACCTTGTAGGAATTTTGGAAAAAAAAACTAAATTTTAATAGGTCGACAAACGATGTGGGCGGTGCCCACAATAAAATATAGAGGTTTAGACAGTAAAAGTATACATTTTTGGAAAGCTCTAGCTCTGTAGAGTTCAAATATGATTTGTGTTTTTGATGTGGGGTATAAGATGGAAAAACATAAAGTCAACATGACGTTAAGATTTTTTTTCATGAAAATCTCACCTTCTACTGGAATTTCTCTCTAACCTCACCCCACATGAAAAACAAACGTCATTTTTGGCATTCCCGTGAAAATTTCCTTTTCAGAATATGTCTAATTTTCGATGCGTTAATATGGGCAATATGTCATGAACTGGGTACAAAAAATGATTACACAGTGCCAAATGACAAAAAAGGCACCAAGTTGTATTACTATCAACAAAACTTTTATTCCTTACATGTAAACCTGTATATAAGGATACAGTTTTGGAAAGCTATTACTAAAGGATGTCAGGATATGGCGCCAAAGAGAGACAATATCAGGGTGGGTAAATTCCTATAGGTGTAACATTAGAAAAAATTACTATTTTGTCATTTTAATATACCGTGGTCAATTTTTTTCCCAAAATGTGCAGGTCAAACAGATGTGGATTTTGATGAAAGACATGACAAAGACCCTCCAAAAAATAATAAAGGCAGATTTAAACTAATGTTGTTCTGTTTTGAACATACAAGGTGGTCAAATTCACTTATATTTTTGAACAAAAAGGTCATTTTGAAGATAACTTTTTTTAGTCAAGTACTAATCATATATTCTTTCAAAGAAAAATACATAGGATATGGGTTTATGTCCAAAGTTATGATCAAATATTAAGTATACAGGGTGATCATGTATTAACAGGGTGATCCATTATTATAAAGGTCAATAGGAATATTTAAAGTTTCCGGCCCCCTTATTACCAATTTGAAGCAAAGATGACAAAACCTATGTAACTTAACAGTGTGCAAGGGGCCATTTCGTACTTATACTAAGTGAAATTGTATTCCATAGATACTAACCTGGTTGACAATTTACAAACTTCATACTTAAATGCAAAAGTACACGGATCGGCAGCTATTGAGCACATTATGTCTTCAAGGTCTTGAACCCCAAGTACAAGTGTAGTGTTTTCATGAATCCTATCTATTCCTATAACAAATTAAAATCGTGCTTTAGTGTGTATACTACATGTATAAAATACAACCTTTCTTGTTTGACTTGACACTACTCATAAAATGTCCTCTAGCTCATGTGACTCCATACAAGGTCCCAACCAAATACCACAATTTTGTTGAAGATGACGTTGTCATTAATGAATACATAAATGCTTCATAAAGGCTAATTACCTTTTATATGAGGGATACCAAGGTGTGATTCAAAAGAAGAGAATTATAAAAGATAATTAACCCAATCAAGTAATACCAGTTTCTACCTCGTTTTGGGGATATAGCACAGAACAGCCGAAAATTCCCCCACGTGATCAAAATTGTACTAATTAAATCTATTACTGAATTAATTAATGACATAAATGGAACCTTAGTTTGTATAATGAGTTAGCTCTATCATTCAGGACAGGTATGTGAAATATTGAGCCCACAAGTGTTTCATTCTCTACTTATTTAAATTATAGGCGACCCATTTTTCACGAGTTTTGTGTGTAAGTCTAGGCTCCCCCCCCCCCACCCCCCCCCGCCGGCTCCCCCACGACGTATTACCCCGTTACCTGTTGAAGGTTTTCGACCGTAGCTCTCATATAATAATCCAATAGGGCTGAAAATGGTTTTATCTTAAAGAGCAGGCTTCTAGCAATTCCGTAAAGACATCAAATTCTTTGAACAGAGTCAACAAGTGTTAAGAATTAATGGAATTAAACTGAAAAAAAGTTGGAGTGTACAGATCCACCATTTTAGTGTACCAGTGCATGACATACAACCATATAGATTATTGAAATATGTAATTTCAAAAGACCAATTGGCGCATTCTTGGAATTCAAAAAGTGAACTTTTGTGTCACACAAAATTACCTTTCAAAACGCGTGGCCTTACAAACAGTTAAGGCAGCTCCTTTGGTCACAGCTTTGGGTGAAGTGGCCTAGTATAAAAGGAACTTCTACAGTGATGAACCATTTTCATTTGGGGAATACTTGCCATCACAGTATAAGCACTTCCAAATACAATAACCTGTAGTAGGTAATTGAATACGCTAGAAGGAAAACAGATTCGCAAATATTCTGAGCAATAAAAATTGTTTCACATTTAATCCTCCTGGTAAACAGGCACACACTTACCTGAGAAGGTCTTTTATCATAACAGTTGCAAAAAATTCATAAGGCTATTTTTTTTTATTTAATCTTCTTTAGGCAGGGTAGCTATCAATGCTACTGCACTGATTCAAGGAGGCCCTGCCAGTTACAATATACAATATAAAATACCAACTTAAAGATGAATGCGCATAATACTTAACAATGAGAAATATCTATATATATATATAATATATATATTATATATATATATATATAGATATATATATAGATATATATAATATCGATATATATTATAATATATATATATCTAACAAAAAATTAGAGGGTTTTACAAACAGGTTTTTGAATTGGCCAAAGACTCATGTTGTGAAATTACATCTAATATCTGCAGGAAGGCCATTCCAAACAGTGAATGGAAAGTCCTTTTCCATGCTGTATGTTCCAGATTGGTTCAGATAGAGCAAAGTTTGTTTGATCCTAGTACCTTTGGAATGAATCTTCAGGCATAAAGACAAATTGAGAGGAAAGGTAACTAGGGCCATACCTTTTAGACATTTAAATATTATAATTAAACATTTGGTTTAAACCACCTGTCATTTAGTTTGTCCATTCAAGGCACCCATCATGTCATTAATGGTGTTCTGAATCTGCCAGAAAGAATAATCCGAGCTAGTCTGTTATGCAGAATTTGGAGTGACTTTAAAAGCTCATTGAGAAAGTTTGTCCAGACAGAACTGCAGTAGTCATGCAGTTTGGGCATGGAATCAGAGTTGCAAGCATGATTAGGGTGTCTGTTGGAATGAAATGTTTCACACGTCTTAGTATACCAAAACGATTGGAATACAAGCCAACATTACATTAATATGATCTGACCAGGACATGATAGAATCAAAAGTTACACCTAAAAATACTATAGAATCAACACGATCAATGTGTCATTATTACAATATAATTCTAAATTTTTACCTGTTCTAACTATAGCTGGTACCAAAAAATCCTGAAATTGCGTTTTCTTGATATTCCAAAGTAAGGTGGTTATTACAATGTATGTAACCAATCAGCAATTTTGATTAAGTTACTTGGAGGTCGGATTGGAGACTATAGGGTCATTTGCAGTTACAAAGAAGGGTGGAGTATCATCAGCATAACATACACATTTACAATTAACCACTATTAGGTTAAATATTTACAAATATGATGAAAAGAAGTGGACCAAGTATGGCGCCTTGGGGAACCAATAGTGCTATTTTTAAAGTCAGAAAGGTAGAATAATATTGACAGTCTGAGCCCTATTACCAGGTAAAGTTAAACCACTCTAAAAATACCTTGGAAACCAATTGATGTTACATTTGTTAATTAAGAGAGAATGGTTTACACAGCAAAGGCTTTCTTCAGGTCAGAAAAATGCTCCGATGCTAACCTAACCATTATTCAGATGGTTACAAAATAATCTTGAACAACAGAAGAGTATGTGATGTGGAATGATTTGTGCGGAAAACCTGATTGGTTATCAGAAAGAATACCTGTGGCTGTGAGATAAGAGTATAATTGGTTGTGTACAGCCCTTTCAAGAATCTTAGATTAGAGGCATACTGATATAGGCCGGTAGTTTAAACATTCTAACTGGTCACCGTTATTAAAATTAGTGGGGTAACTTTGGCCAATTTCCAATCTGCGGGGTATACCGATGTATGAAGAGTAAAGTTTACAAATATATGCCAGAGAATGGCAAATGTAAGGCAAATGTAATGGCAACTGTAAGGCTAATGAAAGTTGATTCATTGCGTTCCATTTTCCTGACGCGTCCATTTTCTCCCTGAGTTCAAATTTCCATATTTTGAAAAGTTCATGATTTCATGTTTATCCTTTTTAAAAAGTAAAAAGTTAAAACTTCAGAATGATTGTTTCCAATCACCCCGAAGCATGCTCAGATCTGAAAACATCATTTTGTTGTCGTCATCGGTCAAATGTGGTTACTGCAAGAAGCATATTCTTTTACACCGTGTGGAGATGCCATGGGACAGAGAAATTGTATCGATTGTGAATTGTGAATATCAAAAGTGTATCAGTTCAAGCAAAATACATCCAAATTTTTGTCTGAAAAATTCGAAAACATTTAAACAACAACATTATTTGAATAGTGACATAAAAATAGATCAAAATAAAAACCATTTTTGGAATTTTTTTTGCTTCGTTTATTTACGATTCATTTTGTTAGGCCGCGCAGTGTATTTTCACAATGTCTACTTTCAAATGTCTATTATAGGTAGGGGGGGCAAGTATGAACTTTTTCATGAAAAATTAGTTTTAAAGACACTCCGCATTTTATCCACTGGCAAACGGCGAAAGGGCGCCGCCGAAGGAGCGTGTCGAACGCCGGAGGAGTGAGGACGGCGGAGCGAGGCGTCTTGCGCAAATTGGTATTTCCCGGTGCAAGAATCATGTAGTCCAATCAAAGTATGTCGTCATCGTAAGCACGCCAATTCATCGATGACAACACTTCGATACTTGCCAATATCGATGACGTCGCCCGTCAAATTACCATATCGATTTTTGAACGGCCTAATTAGCATACGATTCAAACAATGTTCACTCGACGAAATTTTGACAGCTGCGAGTCGTACGGTATGTGAGATGGCAGATGGGCTAGTTGTAGCCACCGCTCTGCAGAATCAAAGTCCCCAGTAAATTTTCTTCCTCCACCTCCCTGCACAAACACACTGAATATGAGACTAGACTTGGGCATACGTCAGTCATTTTATCAAATGTTCGTACTCTGCAGTGACAGTCAAATTGCCACTCACAGACATGACAATTGATTTTGAACATTAAAATGATGATACTACTGACCCGCGTACGCATGCCACGCAAATGTGGTGTGGCGAACATCCCAAAATTCAAGCCCATAATGAAGTCTAGTTCACAAATTCACGACCGAGCATTTAGGGGAACGCACCTCCTAGTCCTATTCTAGACAAAAACTTACCTCGGCAACTTTAACTCCCATGACAAATTTGACAATGCAGGCAAACCTCCAAAGTCAACATCTTCACAATTAAGCTAACTCTTCGGCCCCGCCGAACCATGTCGTGGGAACGCTGCATGACTCGTGTAACAATACACACATGGTTCACTACAATGACCGAAATTCACATTTATAGTAAAAACCGTATCACATCAGTACACGGAGCCGTAGCTTCATACGCTCATCTCATATCCTCAAGCACCGCACCGGGACTAGCACAGCTGCAGCTAGCTCGAATAATCTACACCGTCACCGGGATCCTACACTATGCATTGTAATTCCACCATGACTTTCACCGGGCCGTTTTCACAGCAGCAAGAGTTATTTGTCGCCATTTAATTCCCCAGCTTTGGCGTATCCGGGATCCTCGCTGTCATGGCAGTATTCGCTTTGTTTTGAATTCGTTACCAAAACTCATAATTGATCATTGAATGTTATTGATCAGGTCCAATAAACTCGTATTCTGGAAATTTTAAGCGAACGATGACATCGATCAATTGACCAATCACGATCGCTATAGTTTCGGAAGAAATCTTCCCGACAACCATAAAACAGAAAAGGAAAATATTTTGGTAGCACGTGAATGGGAAGTCCTTTTCCCTGCTGTAATGTTCCAAATTGGTCAGCATCGAGCAAGTTTGTTTGACTCCTAGTACCTTTTGAATGAATTTCATGCATAAAGACAAATTGAGAGGGAAAGGTAACTAGGGGCCTACCTTTTAGACATTTCAAATATTATATTTAGACCGTTGGTTTAAACCACGCTTCATTTAGTTTTGTGTCCATTTCAAGGCACCCATCATGGCATTAATTGGTGTCTGAATCTCTGGATAAAATAATACTCATTCCGAGCTAATCTGTTTATGCAGAATTTGGAGTGGGTAAAAAAAAAACCCCCCCCCCCCCCCCCCCCCCCCTTGTTTGTTTTTTTTTAAAAGCTCCATTAGAACTTTGGGTCCACCCCCCCAAAACAATAACTGCGTACCCAGCAGTTGGGAATGACTAAAGCATTTGCAAGCGTGATTAGGGTGTCTTTTGGAATGAAATATTTCCACGTCTGATTATACAAACGCTATAGAAATACAAGACAAACATTTCTTAATTGATCTGACCAGACATATAGAATCAAAGTTACAACCTCAAAAACTTTATAATACAACTCAACCCGATCAATGGGTCATTATTTCCAATAGAATTTAACATTTTTAAACTTTTCTAACATATGCTGAGTACCAAACCTCATGAACTTGGTTGTCTTGATATGCAAAGTAGTGGTTATTACATTATGTAACCAATCAGCAATTTTCTAAGAGTTACATTGGATATCTGATTGGAGACTATAGTGGTCATTTGCAGTACAAAGCAGGGTGGTATCATCACCTACATAACACCATTTACATTAACACTATGAGGTAACTATTTACAAAGATGATGAAAAGAGGTGGACCAAGTATGGAGCCGTGTGGAATCCCAATAATTGATATTTTTAAAGTCAGAAAGGTAGAATAATATGACAGTTTGAGCCCTATATCCAACGGGTAGATAACCACGCTTAAACACTAACCTTTTAAACCATATTGATACAATTTGTTATTAAGAGAAATGTTTACACAGTCAAAGGCTTCTTCAGTCAAGAAAACAAATTGTTGGTGGGGGCGTTCCGTGGCACAACCCTATCATATTGTTTAAAATATAATCTTGAACATCTAGAAGAGTAGCTGATGTGGAATGAGTTGGTGCGGAAGACCTGATTGGTTATCAAGAAGACTACCTGTGTTGTGAGATAAGATTAATACAATTGGTTGGTACAGCCCCCTTTCAAGATCTTAATTCAAGAGGCAATACCTGATAGGCCGGTAGTTTCCAACATCTGACTGGTCACCGTTCTTAAATACTAATTGGGTCCTTTGGCCAATTTCCAATCTGCAGGTTATACCGATCTCATGAAGAGGAAAGGTACAAATATGCAGAGAATGGCAAATGGAACGTTGCAATGTAACTGCAAATTTCAGCTACAATGAAAGTTGATTCATTTGTTCCCATTTCCTGACCGCGTCCCATTTCCTCCCTTGCGTCAAATGTCATTCTTTTAAAAAAAAAAAAAAAAAAAAAATGTAACCTTTTTAAAAAGTAAAATGTTAAAACTTCAGAATGATTTTTTCGCAACACCCCCCGTAAGCATGCTCAGAGTCTGTTAAAAACATCTATTTTTTCTTGTCGTCATCGGTAAATGTGTGGTTTACCTGAAGTCAGCATTATCTTTTACACTTGGGGAATGCCATGGGAGATGCTATGTTGTAGATCTATTGTGAATTTGTGGAATAATTCAAAAATGTATCAGTTCAGCCAAAATACATCCAACCTTTTTTTTTGTTGAAAATTCAAAAAACATTTAACCACAACATTATTTGAAATAGTGACAATAAAATAATCAGAAATAAACAATTTTTGGAATTTTTTTTGCGTCGTTTATGCCACTTCTTTGTAGGCCGCCAGTGTATTTCCTTCAACCATGTCGTACTTCCAACGTGCTACTATAGTAGGGGTGGGCAGTATGACTTTTTGCATGAAATGGAAAAGTCATATATTTTCTATGGCAAAATTTTGAGATGTAGAATCCCAATATTGGTTATTTTGGTCATCAAATGACCCCTGGGTTGGTTCTGGTGCAAAATACAAATGGCTGCCAAATACAAATTTTTTTTTCGCCAGATGACCATACTGTTTTTATAACCTCATTAAAATCATTTTTTTTGCTATAAGTGTGTTTAAATATCTTGATCAAACCTTGATTCAATTGTGTAATGTTATCAGATATGGTAATAAGATAGTTTCTTTCTATGTTAATTGCATTTATACACATGACGAAATGATCCCACTACTGCATTTTTTTGTGCTCGAAAAAGCCATCAGACACCCTTTATGCCACATTAAAAATTCGGTGCGCCCACGCCTAGAAGCGTCCCATGAGGGAGGGGAGGGGGGGGGGGGGCACGCTAGCATCATAAACGCAACATATCACTCACGCGACCAGAATCCTTTTGCTCTTTTTGTGTCTCATAAGGGCGCCTCTTTAATTTTTTTTACTGGGTTAAACACTAATTTTTCCCCATCATCACCGTTTTATTGGAGACTAGATCTATATTTCATACTGATATAAGTCTAGTTAACTATGGCTGATCGGAATTTTGGATGAACAAATGTTGTGTTGATGGTGTTTTTATTGGAAGGACTTTTCAGATCGACGAGCGAGGTTCAGAATTCGGCAGTTCTATTTGGAAGCTGTTGACATAAGTATCCGATATATATTAGATGGGTTTATCACCAGACATGGTTGGCCCCGCGAGCCTCAGCCCATTTGTTTCGCGCTGCTTGTCTTGCGGGTGTTACGTGGGCTTATTCCTTAGGCAGGTTTAGCTCCCCCTACGTAAGTCCACACTAGACCGCCCTGGCATTATGGGGATTCTTTGTGTCCTGTGGTCGTGTCCTGCTCCTTGCATTAGTTTCATCTGTTTTTCTCCATTGTCATAGCCCTCAGCCTCGCGGTGCAGCCATTTCTTTATGTTTCTTCATGTTCTACCTGCTTTATGCGATAATCTCAAAATTTTTCTTAACTTTTTTTTGAGGGGATGTGCCCTGTTTTCTTCTGTCGTCAGTCTTGTCTTCCTGGCCTTAGTCTGTTCCACATTTTGAGTTCCTGGTTCTCGCGCAGGTTTATCACTTTCGTACCTAACATATGTTACAAGTATGCTTTTCTTCCTTGATGTTGCAAGGCACTATAACCACCGCTACACCGGAGTGATACGAAGATGTTCATCATGCAAAGGAGTTCCTCGACGACATACAACGATCCGCATGAGCTATGTGTGAAATGTAGAAAGTGTTACGAAAAGAAATAGGCCTTGTAACATTCACAAAGGGTGATCAGAATTGAAGATTTTTTCAGAGTACTCTTTGAGGAATTGGATTGTAGGTATGGAGAAGAAATTAAGAAGACATAAGGCTAAGCCTCAACTATACATTCTCCGTTCGGGGCATCCTCCTCCGGGTCATCCGCCGGTTGAAGTCCTCCACCCCCACAGCCCACCCACCTATCTACCCACTACCTCGGGTTCTCAACCTAAATAAGTTCAAGAGTACACAAGTTCTACCTTTGAATCTAGTCTCCCGGCGATGTTACGACTGTTGCCAGGAGGCTGTTCCAGACATTTTATAGGTCTAACCCGTCCAGCCACTCCTCCTGCAGTTCTTTCAAAATAAAGGGCCAGTTATTGAAGTTAACCCCCAGGTGGATTAAAGTGATTATTTACGATTGCGGGTCAACCACCCCTCCATTCACAGTGAATTGAAGATTTCAACGTTGATTAGTTCGACGGTGCCGCCTCATTATAAGTCAAAGAAATCCAGCCATTGCTTTTTGACGCTCTATTCATTCAAGTGATCAGACGACCTTGCAGTCTAACAGGAAGAACTTCTGCCTCAGTTCAGTGATGATTCACAATACTTAACCAATCAGGCTGGACTTTATTCCCATGGAGGGGATGATAAACAACTTCAGTCCACCGGCGCCCTTGTTCTCTACAGGATGGTGGTGGTATATAATAGATGAGGCCGACTTCCGTTGTCCCTGCGGCGAGTGAAACTCACCGACCGTTGTTAAACCCTAATGATGATAATATAGTTATTTGGGAAAAAAAACTAAAAGGGGGACCGTGGTACGCGGGAATCGGTCCGATTTCCGTATAGATGTGTGGTCTTTGCGTGACCGATGATATAAGATATAAATAGAGAGATGATATCCGAGTCGGCTCTACGTCTCCTGCGGCCGTGATCTCGTCCCGTGGTGGTGACTCAGTCTATTCCAACAGCCTCCGCTGTTACCATGTGTACCGACAAGTCCTGAGACCGTTTGAAGGAACATATGACTATTATTACGGAGTTAGTTATGTCTTTCAACTAGAGTCAGACCTTTCCTCCCCGACTCCGAAGAAAGGTAAAGTTGTTGATGTAGAGATGTACACGATAAAGATAAGTTTCTACGCACACTTACTCCAATCTCCGGTTGTTTCCGGTTCTCCCGTTCGTTCATCTGGACATCTTCATTCAGCGTCGCCGTCTTCCCCCCCGGACAATAATATTCATCCGGTCCTCCGCCTATTCAACCGTCGGTCGCCGTTTCTCGCTTCATTGGTTGTTCTCCTTCGGCTTACCAATCTCCCCAATCGACCAGCCGTCTTCATGCTTCCAGAAAGGGTTTCTCCTTCATCGCTTCCTTATCTGTACCGAGAGGATATGATCATTCTTCTACTTTCCTGTAGACGTCGCTCGCCTTCCAGGGATCGCATCCGCATAACGCAAGCCTCCAGTGCTCGTCAACGTAGAAGACGTTCTTCTCAGATAATAAAGATTTTGAATAGGTTGGACTAAAGGGATTCTTCTTGAGGGACATTACAGCCTCTGCAGCCGGACCTCCGTTCGCCAGATAGGGATGGCTCTTGTGCTAAGAATACTTTCTACTCTCCGTTTAGAAAGTCTCATTCAAGTAGTAAGAGCAAGCATCAGGAAAGACTTTCTAGCCATGACCTAACCGAAGATCTAGTAGGCTTCTCCTTCAGGTACTCTCCACGTCATCGGTCCAAGACCCATGACCGGAAAGATTCAGGTTCAGGTAAAAATATGAAAAGTCCATCTCATAGGTCCCTTAATCAAGACTGTTTTTATAATGAGAATAAGTTCATGCTTCTCCTCGGCGAACTGAGTCTAGACCGACGCGAAAAAACCCCTTCTCCTTCCTCTGGTGAAAGTGAAATTGTCCGCTTATAGTGGATCTCCCAAGAAAGATCTAAGTTGATGATGTCTCTATACATTATATCAAAGCCAGAATGATAGTTATTTTGCTCCAAGCTGGAGGTATTTATCTGTTTTCCTGATGATCAAGAGAAGAGTCCGCCGTGCACATGAAGTACTGATCCCGAGCTGCTAGAATCGATAACTTTGGGATAGAGGATTGATCCTCTGTGAAGCAAGCTATGTGATTCTCACGTAAAATGAGCCTAACCTGAAGCCTGCTCCTACCAGTGTTATACTCCTCGAGTTCAAGCCACCGAAACTCACTACTCAACCATTAATCGACTATGCTACTCAGGCTTTCAACATCTATCAAGTACTTCAGTCAATAGCGCACTAGGATAATTTGTGCAAATATTCTGATCTGTTTGAGATACGAAGTTAAGAGAATTTCCCAATATTTGGAAGGCTCCTTATTCCCCGATGTTGACGCTCCCTTATTACGGCGACTTTGAAGACCCTACGTTACCTATCTCCAGATGTTCTGCAACCCGTTTTTTTGGCAGCGTTTTTGGTTTCCATCGTGGATTGAATGTGATTCTGCTACGCCTCAAAGATTCTACAACTCTCGGACCTTGTTGGCCAAGCATTATAGAAAAGCAGGTAGTGAGCCTATCATTCCTGTTCGACAGACTAAGACAGATTATTTATAAGGTCAAAGTCTATTGGGACCTGATATCATAGAAGGACTCCCTTCCAGATGGATTCCTGCGTCCTTTCCCTGCAAGTGAAGGAAGATAAAGCATTCTCTCTTACCTTTGGTCCTAGAAACCTTGCTTGGGATAAAACTGACGATCTGATGAAAGACTTTATGCAAGCCAAGAGACCATTCCCTCCAGTTGTTGTTTGAAGGCGGTCTCTAAGAACATAAGGAACCTGTCTAGAGTTGCTCATGGATGAGGGCAAAGACCCGATCTCCGCATTTGAACGGATCGCCGTGATGGAAGGGACTTCAAATTAGCCCCTTGTTGTCTCTTAGCCACCTTATGAATGTTTATTGGAGCCTAGATGTATAGCTTGTCTAATGAAGCTTAAAGAGATGCCGTTTACATGAGAAGATCTTCAACGTTTATGCGAGCTTCTTCAACAAGATTGCCTTACCAATTAGTGGCTCTAAGAAGAAAAAATGCTGTTGATGCTTTGAATTTTTACAGCAAAGAAGTTCTCTCCATAACGCTCCCAGAGGAAAGTATCTCTTTGGAGGACAGTGGACTAGTTTAGCTTCTCGGACAAGACCGGTGTAAAGGCTGCAGATCAAGCGGCCAAGAGTCTAATAGTAACCAGTCCAGAGGACCTCCTCCAAATATCAGACCTGAATAGATACAACTTATGATTTGGCTACCGCATAAGTTCCTCTCCGCCTCCAGTTATGATTCCTGCCATAAGGGAATAGAGTGTTCCTTTCGGAAGTCGGAATAATGGCTTTAAAGATACAAGTCCAACTATAGAGGCTCTAACCCTTTTCAGAAGTTTATTCTTCCTACTCCAGTCGTAGAGAGTCCGCCATACGTTCGCGAGTATGGGAGGAAAGTACAATTGCCTCCTACCTCCCTTGACGCCAGTGGGGTGGGGGCGCCTGAAGTTTTTCCTCCCGGCGTTGGCGATCGATACCTCGTATCCAATGTTCCTACAGACTATTTTCAGAAGGTAACCATTTTGGATTTTACCGATCTTCGCCGATGAATTCAGATTCTCTGCAATACGCCTATGCCTAAAAGAGACTTTAAGGCTACGATATTCAAGAAAAGAAAGTGAAAGAATTCTAAGAAAAAAGGCAAATTTTTCCAATAAAGAAATTATGAAGGCTTCTATTCGGTATTTCTTCCTGGCTCAAGAAACCGGAGTCCTCAGACCTATCATAAAACTACGCCCTCTGAACAATTTTATTCGACCAAAAAAACATTTCCATAATGTAAACCCTTTCAGCGGTCATTAAAGAGTTGAAGCATGGCTGGTTTTCGGCGCGACATTGGATTTAAAAACGCCTCCCTCCCATGTTCCAGTTTTTTCTCCTCAGCAAAATGGCTTCGCTTCAATCCGACAACCCGTCTTTTTCAATTGCCAATTTCTCATTCGGACTTTTTACTGCTCCCCTTACCTTACAATACTATAAGACTGGCCTAACATCTGATAGGCGTCCAATTTCGCTCTATCTCGCGATTGGTTGACTTGTAAGCCCAAGCAAATCAATTCCCTGTTAAGCAGTTAACTGTGTTTTGAAACGGTACAGAGCTAGGCCGTTATGATAAACCTAAGAAATCTAGTCTCATCTCAAGTCAGAAACCGGAGTTCCTAGAAGCGATTTTGGACTTGAAAAACACAGCCAAGCTTTTCAACAGAAGAGGAATTCAAGTTGAGGATTTATCCTCTCATTTCTGAAGAGGAAATTTTTCCTCCAGCTCATCTATGGCTCCGCTTCTTAGGGATGATGGCAAGCTTGGTAGACCTTTTTACCTGTCTGCAGATTGTAGATGAACTTCTTATCCAGCTACACCTCCGGAGTTTCTACAGAGACAACTCACGATCTAAAAAACCGTCAATTTCCGTTAAAGCCAAAGGTTGCGAAGCACCTACGATGTTACGCAACACGAAGATCTTTATGGTTGGGAAAGACGTTCCAGAGGCTCCCCATCAGTCTTAACAACAGATTCTTCGAAGACAGATGGGAGCATACTGAGATCCCACGATAAGGGAGTATTGGGGGGGGGTTTTTTTCCCCCCCCCCCCCCCCCCCCCCCCCCCCCCCCCCCCCCTCAAGATAATAAGGAACTCCATATAATTCCTAAAGTTGCTAGCAGACTACCACGCTCTAAAGCGGTTCAAACAATTATTATTGGGTAGTGAAAAATTCAGATCAACAATTCCACTGTTAATTGTTGCCTACATAAATCCCCAAGGAGGGACAAAGAGTATGCCTCATGTGCACTAAAACCATCCGCCTCCTCTCTTGTTGCCAGTTCCATTTTATTACCCTCAAGGCGGACCATCTCCCAGGAGTCAACTGTCATCGCGTATACCCAAGGGGCCAAACACCATTTTTTGTGTCAACCTGACATGGGATACTGTCAAAGTTGTGTGGTATCAACGTGTTCGCAGGGCATGGGACCGTCCCATAACCAACTTCTAGGTTGGACCAACCCTGAAAAATATGCTAACTCAAACAAATGTGCGGTCATTTTGTCACTGGCTCGCCATTCTAAACTATTAATACCAATCTCAGGCCCCAGTGTACAGAGATGTTGTGGATTTTTGTGATAAAATCTAGGTTGTTGGGGTCCCTGAATCCATTGTACATATCAGCTACACATATAACGGGGGGGGTTTAAAATTATAATACTAAATGGCGGCCCATTTTTTCAAAATGGTCTGCATTCAAAACTTTTTTACCATATCTTCAAGCCCCAATTTACATAGATTGTTATTTTTGGTGGCTAACCCCCGGTTTTCTGAGGTCTTAATCCATGGAGCAATCACGTTAAAATGCAAAACTTTATCACCTCTACTACAAATTATCCAAAATGCTGCCAAAATGGTGCCAAAATGCATTTTTGGAAGTGCATTTGTTTAATAGAAAACGCTTATTTTTACGTACCTAACCGAGATTGTAAGTTTAATTCACATGTTTCATTCTTCAAACGACACATTTTGATAAGTAAATGCCAATTGTTCTAATACTTACAGATTTTCATAAAACTACTGTATTGTATTCATTGATCAGTTTGCCTTGGTGGCAGGATTGAAAAATAATTTAAAGGCGCTCTCTTTCTTCTCCTTTCAGTATTGAATCATGGATAATCAGAATGGACATGTAAGATAGAGGTGGCATAGAAAAAAAAAAAAAAAAATTTGTAGCATCACATTCTTGATTACAGGACAACGTCCCCATACCAAAAAGTATAAGAATTACTGTATAGTAGGCCAGCACTGTGCACATAGCGACGATTAGGTTTCCAGTCATTAACCACACTCACACAAGAACGATTGTACAAAGAAAGCCAGCCTTATTTTGGTATACAGAGGCATCCCAAAAAAATAATCTTGAACAAAAGCGTAATTTGGTGAAACTGTGTGCTGTCTGACCTAATAATACCACTATAAATAATAAACATTAAGGCTTTCTCCAGCAATGCCTCCACAATGACACTATTGCTTGAAAATGGCTGTCAAACTACATAAAGCTGTTTGTTGGTATGGAATTCTTTATTTTCTATCATTAGTCTTATTCTTGTTTTTGTCATTTGGCCTTTGATGACACGACATACCTGCTCGGATCGAAACGGCAGCCCACAGAGCCTCCAGGCATTTTTGTAAATGTGGAAAAGCAGTTTGTAAACAACTTACATTATTTTTTCATCTGGCACACAGTGGAAAATTAAAATGGCCAGATTAACTTTTATCATTGTTAGCTTATGTGATAAAAAAATCTACTTGAGGAATTAGGCCAATCCAATGTTAAAAGTGCATCTTCATAACTTCAACTATTTATGAACAACATGTCGGCTTACAACTCACATAATAGTGGTTCGTTGTGACAAATTTCATGACACACAGAGCAGACCCACTACGCAAATGCTTTTAGGGAAGCCTTTTCCGACAAGGATCCGCCATCTAAGCCTACCATCTGGGCAAAGGTAAAATATTAAGATTAATGCACAAGCCTAATCGGAACAAGGGTCACCAAGGTAGACGCACATGAGAACTGACAACAATAAAATTTTACTGCAGTTTTTACGTCGTTACAAAACATCCAAGGGAAACCGCGCAAAAGAAAATGACTGACGCTGCTTTCCCCTTCAATCGGTGAACCAGATAGACTTGAACTTCCTCATACAGAAGTGCATTCGCCATCAACTTCAAGCAACTATGATTCAAAATAATGCAAACTTTTGCCGGATGCTATTGGCGAGTCAAGAGACCTCGAGATTTCTAAGCATTCATGATTAGTGACGAGCATGTGTTTTTTATGAATGTTGATGTTACCACCAACAACATCATTGAGATGCACCATCTGGGAACCCTCCGATTAACTGATACACATTAGTAAGAGAGAACTTGTTTGGATACTTCTGTGCTTTATTCCGTGAAGGGTTTCCGACTCATAAGTGTGTCAAAAAAGTGTGCATATGAGTCGGTTACGGAAAACTCCCCCCAGGGAGACGTATGGGCCTACTTTTTCGAATGCAAAATGTCAATGGACAAGTTAATCTCCAGATGATTAACCACAATGCTGTGCTGAATGTGAAACTGCATTTCCATGGCAACAAATGTGGTGTTCCGATTTTGTGGGGGCACAGGATGGATACCTGCCCACAGACTATGATATCAAAATCGCCATACTTAACATTTTTGGGAAAAAAAGCGTTGTATCCCTGATCATGCTGCGGAATGGACCACCCACGTCAACCTTCGATATGATTACTGTGAACTTTTTGTTATGGGATATTTGAAAACAACGTTTACAAACCATCCACCGCAATAACTTTAGGATTGCATCCCCATACAGCAGGTGTGAAGTCTCACGTGATAATCCTTCAATGGCCAGACGGGCTTGTGGCCTGAAATGGAATGTCGGTGTCAGACTAATATCGAAAGATATGGCGGACATTTTTGAGGTGTTGGTGGCATATTCAGTCTAAACACAATCAAATAAAATATTGCTTTATCATGCTCATTAAAGGCTTATGATATTCACGAAACGGAACGAAAAGGCTCAGTGCCACCCATTGGATTACACACGCTTTATTCACTCATAGTAAACATGTATGATAAAGAATAAACGTGTAATCCAATGGGTGCACTGGAGCCGTTTCGTTTTGTTTCGTTTCGGTTCGTCGGTCGGGGTCGAATATCAGAAGCCCATTTTCAAAAAATGCAACTTTATGTTTATGGCCCCCACTGTCCACAAATGAGTTTTGACATGTGGTCATTTTTCAAAGCATGTGTTCAAGGGCATGACTGGAGACCATGACAGGTCACGATTTAAGTAAGCATCACTATTGCAATACGGTGGCTATGGCAGCCATGTGTGACGCCGTTTTGCAGCGGTAATGAGGCTATGTATGAACCGATTCTCCAATGAGTCTCTGAACCACAGAAATCTTGTTTATAGCCACCACAATCAAGCGCTCTGCACATTGTGGGCCGAGAGTGGTAAAATAATATTAAGTGCAGCCTTTTGACAAAATGGCCGCCATAGTAGGTGTATAAAAAATTTATTTGAATAACTTGCTTCCACCAATGAATTCATGACCCCAGAAACCTAGTAATAGTCACCAATACAAACTTTATGTACATTTTGGGGTTGTGGACTGAGATATTCAAAATAGCTTGAATGGCGGCCATTTTGAAAGAAAGGCTGCCATATGTGGTAGTTACACGTCAATAATCGTTAGCTTGGATTGTAACCATGGATTAAGTGACCCAAAAACTTAGGTTTAGCCCACAATAAACAACTCTACGTACCTTGTGGGCTTAGGATTAATGGTCAACTAGTTTACAGGCGCCTTTTGAAAAATTGCCATCCATTTGGTTTTGAGTACATATGTGCACAGGGTTGGCCACCTAGAAATGGTTAAGGGAAGTCCCCTGTAACATATTGATACCACAAAACCTTTGACAGCATTCCATGTCCGGTAAACCCATGGGGCCCCTGGGTTAGGTAGTTTTCCGAGGGAAATCGGCCAAGATGATAGCTTACTCTGATCACCTTGGAGTGGCATCTCCAACCCGCAGTGCCTTATGATTTTTCAAACATTTGACCGACCCATGGTAGATCTGGTTGCGACCACAAAAATCACACTCCCACAACTCACGTGCGGAAAACGGACGAGAACCTGGTTAGGACTGCTTTACATTAAGTTGGAGAACCTAATTGCATTCGCCTTTCTTCCCGCCTTTCCACGATTACCAATTCTGGCAAACAGTATGACGAGTTAAGCATCAAGGTCAGGGCAAGAGCTGCTTGTTTACCCCATTTTGGCCACGTCAAGTTTGGTTTTTGATGGCGGGTCAGCATGCTCGAAGACCATCCAAGACTGAGTCTATTTGGGTGGACGAGGAAACAAGAAGAGTGTCGCTCCAAAAGACTAAGTCCTAACACTGACTGTTGGCCTCTCTCTCTCAACTCGCCTTCAAATCGCACGGGCTTTTCAGAAGAAGCTGCCTCCCTGCCGGCGGGAGCACGAAGGAAAGTCTACCTCCATTTCTACAATAGCCGACTTCGACAATTCAATGTCTGGTCAAGAACATAAGGTTGTCCGCATACTGCCTCTGTATGAAACGGGCTAACTTCCTGATGTCCTCTTTTTCAAGAAAATCTCCAGCCTTTGACTATTGAGGATACTACCTGTCTGCCATTCTACTATCCAGGATAGCCCGGACATGATTAGAGAAAATAAGGGTCTCTCGGATCTCATTAAAGGAATTTAAATAATCCCTATCGGAAACTCACTCCTCTTGGGATCTTCCATTAGTCCTCCAAGACGTAGCTTTTTTTTTGGGCGAGCCGTTTGGAACTTGGACAAAGCCCCTCTCCTTTACTTGACGAAAGACACATTCCTCCTATGGCGCATCTACCAGAAGGTGTTCAGAAATTTCATGCTTATCTCGACCGCCGAAAGTATATGAGATTCTCGGATCTCACAATGTTACTCTACTTCCTCTTGCGGGTTTTCAGGGCTAACACTAGACACTCCGTTTATGCACCTCACCAATATACTTCCAGACTACCCCTTTTCCTACTGGTGTTCCTGAGGATAAACGCTGGTGTCCATCAGAGCTCTCCGCCCTATTACCACCAGCACTGGCCTTTATTGAGGAAATCTAGGATTCTTCAATTCTGACCACCCTCTTTTAACTAAATAAACCTTACAAACCTGTCAACACACAAACCATTATCACGCTGGGTCCCCTCCCTCATCTCTGCTGCTTTAAAAGTGAAGCCTCGTCACTGACAGTAATCAGCGCCTTACCCCTCATCTCATGAGATAAAAGTCGGCATAACATCTATGTGGGGCTTTTGCACTGTATTTGGAACTTTCTGATATTATGTAAGCAGCAGGATGGAGGACGCCTACTCTACATTTGCAAAATAGTTATATAGGAGTCCTACTAGTAACCACACGTGGCCAACCATCTTGTCAGCAAAGCAGTCAGAGTAAGAGAGGATGCCATGCATCATTCTAATACTCATAAGGTTGAAGGAATTGCCGGTAGACTTATATTACCTTGAATTGGATGTGTTTAATGATATAGCTATCCATGTAATTTATGTTATGGCTATACTATGGGGCAATTATTTCAGCCTTCCATTAAAGAACACATGGCGATAAAAACCCCCGTCTAACTACTGAGACTACCCGCTCCACTTCCTCCACCTAGTGAGCCAGTGTGGCAGTCATGCACTTGTTGTGATCATTTCGTAATGTATAGCATGCATAAAATAAATATACCACCAAACATGTGATAGTGTTCTCTTTATACCATGTTAGGCTTCGAATGATCCAACTAGTAAACCCTCATCCAGGCCTTCCCCGCAAGTGGAGACCGTGGTGAAGTACAAAAATGAGCAATGTTTCCTGGTCGTCACAGGTGACGTCATATTGTTGGCCGTGTAACGATGCAGCGTGGACCGCACTAGGCGTGGGCGCCCCGAAATTTTTAATCCTTCGTAAGTCTACCTGTAATAAATTAGAACAATCTCACAAGTTGTGAGTAAGTTTAAAATGCCAGAAAATATTCCAAATGGCTTCCACATTACAAAATTGCCCACTTTTCTGCTAATATAATTGTAATGGTCTTTACCATTTGTTGCATTATGTTTCTGTGCCTTTTTAAAACTCAAAAAAAACATTTAATGGCAATAATATATTCACAAGCTGTCTATATTGTTTTTTTCACACAAAACTATTCAAAATGGCCGCCAAAATCAACATTTCGTTAATTTTACAAAAAGCAGATAGATGAACTTAATAAGAGAAAAGGCACTTTTGTCGACGAAATATGCATTCAGTCAGCAAATGTCACTTTATTTCTGTCTGCAGAGCATTCCTTAATTGATTTTCTTCAGCTTTGATCTACAGAAAATCTCTCCATTCTCAGATTCTCACAGATGTCACTCGGTGTATAACTCCTGCAAACCTTAGGAAGAACCTTCAGACGATCAAGGCTCGCCAAGAAATGTGATGAACCTGTAGCCTAATCCCACCAACCCCCCTTGAGATCAGAGATTCCACGGAATCACTTTGCTACCCAATCCGTGACACTGCAGTCACAGTATCCTATCGTCATCGCTGGATCAATGACAGATGGTATGAGCAATTAATGGTCATCCTCTACTTGAACCTAAAGCAGTTTTGGGACAGCCCACTAACTAGCAAGCCCAAAGGTTGAGACCTTTGATAGGAAAGCATGGGGTCACCTCAACAGACTCAGAACTTGCGTTGGCGTACAAAGAACTTCCTTCACAAGATCGGAGTAAAACCATCACCAAACTGCGATTTGTGGAGAGCCACAACAGAGCCCCATCATCAATATATGACTGTGATGTCTACCAAGGTCCCCAAGAGGAATTCCAGCCCTGATCAACCTGGATGATGAACTATCAGCTTGTTAAACAAACGGATTCGTCCACTGAATTTTGAACTTGCTAGATCTGATAACTGTATAGAGGATTATGCCTCTGTAATCCACTATGTGATTTCATCACAGAAAGGAGCCTACCTGATACCCTTCCCTACCATTTCTCCTCGAGTTGAAGCCACCGAAACTACTCTAAAACCATTATCGGCTGATGGTACTCCATGCGTTGCACAATAGGCAAAGTACTTCAATCAGAGCGCACGAGTGAATAATTTGAGCAATGCTTAGCTGATTGTTTGAGGAACGCAGTTAAGAAGAAATTTCCAAATATTTGGAGACTCCTTTTCTGATGTTGACTCTTTATGACGGAAGACAACTTTGACGCTCTACGTTACCCAATCCGCCAGATGGTGCTGCACCTTTTTTGGCCGCTGTTTTAAAGGTTCATCTGGAGTGGAAATGTGAGTCTGTCTACTCCTCAAAAGTCTACCACTTCGTACCTTGGTTGGGGCGCACGCATTCTACGAATACACGGTACGTGAGCCTATCTTCCTGTTAGGACAGACTTAAGACAGACTAGTGATAATTTCAGGAAGTCAATTTGGACTGATTATCAGAATAAGACTCCCCGTCTCAGATGGATTCCTGATTCTTTTTCCCGTCAAGTGAGGAAGATAAAGAACCTTTGGTTCCTAGACCTTCCTGGGATAAAATGAAATCTGCTGAGAAGACTTTATAATCAAGCCCAACCATGCCCTCTCACAGTTGTGTTGAAGGTGGTTCTTCTAAACACATAAGGAACCAATGTCCATAGAGTTGATTCATGGCATGAGGGCAAAGAGTCCGATCTCCGCCATCTGGACCGATCGCTCGTGATGGAATGAGAACTCAATGTAGCCTTGTTGCTCTTAGGCAAAAATAGGCCCACCTTATGTACGGGTTATTGGAGCCTAAGGTAGAGCTGTCTACTGAAGCTATTGGAGATGCCTTTATCTATAGAGCTTTTCAGAAGATTGCTTACCATTTAGTGCTCTAATAAGAAGAAATGCTTTGATGCTTTGACTTTTACAGCCACAGACGTTCTCCTTAACGCTCCCCCCCCCAAGGAAGGATCTCTTTGGAGACATGGTCTAGTTTACTTCGCAGGAAGAAGAACGTGTAAAGCGGCCGAATCAGCTGCCAAGAGGTCTAATATTTAACAAGTCCAGAGCTCTCCCACTATAGACCTTATAGATTCAGACCTTATGATTATGGCTACCGCAGAAGTCCTCCGCCTCCAGTTTAGGGTCCTGCCTGCCGAATATAAGGGAATAGAGTTCCTTTCGGAAGTCGGAATATAGCTTTAAAAGATAGCAAGTCCCAACTATAGAGCCTCTAGACAGTTCAGCAGCTATTCTTTCCCTACTCCAGACTAAAGGACGCCATACTTGGCGCGACGTAGGGGAGGAAAGTACATTTGACTCCTACCTACCTTTGACCCCAGTGGGGGGGCGTCTGAAGCTTTTTCTCCCGGCGTGGCGATCGCTAACCCTCGGATCAAATATTGATTCTACATTCTCAAGACTATTTGCAGAATGTTACCAATTGGAGTTTACCGATCTTCTTCCTCCGATGAAAGTCAGTTTTGCAATACCCTATGCCAAAAGAGACTTTAAGGGCTATGATATTAAAGAAGGAAGTGCAATAATTGCTAGAAAAGGCAATTTTTCCATAAGCAGATTAGGAAGGCGTTTCTATTCGATTTTCTTCCTGGCGCCGAAGAAACTAGACCTCAGAACTATCATAAATCTACGCCCTCCCCCCCCCTGAACAGAGTTTATTCGAGAGCCCAAGACATTTCAGATTGAAAAACCCTTTCCACGGTCATCAAAGATTGGAAGAAGGGCTGGTTCGGCGCGACTTTGGATTTAAAAGACGCCTACCACCCTCCATGTTCCAGTTTTTCCCTCCTCATCAAAATGGCTTCACTTCATATTCGACAACCCAGTCTTATCAAAATCCAAGTTCGCCCATTCGGACTTTTCTACTGCTCCCCTTACCTTTACAAGACATAGTGAAGACATACCTGGCAGAACATCTTAGGGAAGGAGTGGCGCCAAATTTTCGTCTATCTCGACATTGGTTATTGTAACCCCAGCAAATCAAGTCTGTTAAAGCAGTTAACTGTGATTATGAATCCGGTGAAAGAACTGGGCTTTATGATAAACCTAAAGAAATCAATTCTTATTCATCCAGAAACCGGAGTTTTCCTAGGACGATTTTGGGGGACTGAAACAGCCCAAAGCTTTTCCAACAGACAGAGCAGAATTTCAAGATTGAGGATTGGGTATCCTGCTCATTCCTGAAAGGAATTTATCTCCGGCTTCATCTTATGGCTCCGCTGCTTTAGGGATTATGGCAAGTTTGGTAGACCCTCTACCCTTCTGCAGATTGGGGATGAGACTCCTCCAGCTACACCTCCGGAGATACTACAGAGACTATACCCGTCACGATCAACCGTTCAAGTAAAACCGTTAAACAGCCAATATGCAAGCACCTACAATTGTTTCGCACACGAAGATCTTATTTGGGAAATAAGTTCCAGGAGGCTCCTCATCAAGTTATTATAACAACAGATGCTTCGAGGACAGGAATGGGGAGCATACATGAAGATCCCACAGAATAAAGGGATTAATGGTCCAGTGATAGGAAAGCTCCATATAATGTCTAGAGTTGGCTAGCAGTCTAAACCCACGCTCTAAAAGCGGTTCAAACAAATATTCTTGGCAAGTCAGTGAAAATCAGATAAGACAATTCCACTGTTGGTGCCTACATAAATCACCAGGATGGACAAAGAGTATCCTCCTGTGCACTACAACCTTCCCGCCTCCTCTCTTGGGGCCAGTATCATTTAATTACCTCAAGGCCGAACATCTCCCAGGAGTCATAAACTGTATCGCAGCGTCTTTCCAGAGGGGAAATCAGCCACGAATGATAGCTTACTGCGAATCACCCTTGGAGTTGGCATCTCCAACAGCCGCATACCAGATGCTTTTTTTTCGACACATTTCAGCCCATGGTAGATCTGTTTGCGAAAAGCAAAATCCCCAACTCCCAACATACTGCACGTGGCTGGAAACGGACGAAACGCCTGTGTGAAAGACTGCTTTACAATAAGGTGGGAGAACCTGATTGCTTACGCCTTCCAACCGATCACACATCCTGATTCTGGCAAAGTACTGACAAGTTTGGCCAGACAATCAAGGTCATTTGCAAGATGCTGCTTGTAGCCCCGTTTTGGCCACGTCAGGTTTGGTTTTTTGAGGCTTGTCAGCATGCTGGAAGACCATCCAAGACTGATTCCTTTAAAGCAAATCATTGGTGGACGGAAGAAACCGAAGAGTGGTCGCTCCAAAGACTAAAGTCTCTAACCTTGACTGTGTGGCCTGTCTCAAGCTCGCCTTTCAAACGCAGGGCTTTTCAGAAGAGCTGCCCTCCCTGGCGGCGGAGTCATCGGAAAAGGGGAAAGTCTACCTCCATTATCTACCATAGCGCACTTCGATGATTTAATGTCTGGTGCAAGAAATAAGGTTATCCGGCAATACTCTGCCTCTGTATTAACGTGGCTAACTTCCTGATGTCTCTTTTCAAGAAAATCTCCAGCCTTTGACTATAGTAACTACCTGTCGCCATTTCTACCTCTCCATGATCGCCCCGGACATGATATAGAGAAGATAAGGTCTCCTCGGTATCTCATGAAAGGAATGTTACATTAAACACGTCCAACAATTTCGGAAACTCACTCCTTCGTTTGGATCTTCATTAGCCTCCATACTAGCTGGCGAGCCGTTTGAACATTTGGATAAAGCACTCTCCTTGACTTGACAGAAAGACAGCATTCTCCTTATGTCCTCTCTACCGACCAGAAGGTGTTCCGCAATTCATGCGTTATCTACCGACAAGTATAGAGATTCTCGGACCTCTAACATGTTTTACTACTCCCTCGTGCTGGTTCATGGCTAAACTCAACACTCAGGTTATGCACCTCACCAAATAGTACTTCCAGAACTACCCACTGTTACTGGTGATCCTGAGATAAACGCTGGTGTCCCGTCAGAGCTCTCCCGCCATTAGTACCACAGCACTGCCTTTTTGAGGAAGTCTATGGATTCGTCTTTCTGCCACCTCTTTCTAACTACAATAAAACCTTACAAACCTGGAACAACCAACCTTAATCACCGCTGGTACTTCCCTATCTCTGATGCTTTAAAAGTGGAAAGCCTCGTCACTGACAGTACTCGCCCTTAACCCTCATTCTCATGAGATAAGAAGTCAGGCAACATCTTGGCTTTTTCACTTAGGAGTGAACATTTCTGATATTATGGAAGCAGCATGATGGAGGACGCCTACTACATTTCAAGTATTTATATGAAGGAACGTCCTTACTAAGTAACCAACCCGTGGCCAAACCATCCTGTCAGCAGCAGTCAGAGTAAGGGAGGGATGCCATGCATCATTATAAATATGCTCATACGGTGAGGATTGCGATAACACTTAATATTACCTTTATATTGATGTGTTTATGATATACTATCTGTCTTTATGTATATGGCTATACTCTGGGCAAATTCTTTCAGCTTCATTAAAAGAACCCATGGTACGAAACCCCGCTACTACTGATACTACCCGGCTCCACTTGCCATCCACTAGTGCCAGTGTGGCATCTGCACTAGTTGGATCATTTCGTAATGGATAATCTAGAATGCATAAAATAGAATATACTCACGAAAATTGTGAGATTGTTCTAGTTTGAAACATTATCTTACAATGATCCAACTAGTGACCCTCATCCAGGCCCTTCCCCGCAAGTGATCCTTGGGGAAGGTACAAAATGAGCAAAGGATTCTGGTCGCCAGTGACGTCATATTGTGGGCTTGACCGATGCTAGCGTGGAGACTGCTACTAGGCATTGGCGACCCGAAATTTTTAATGTGGTATAAGGGGTGTCTGATGGTCTTTTTTTTTGAGCACAAATGCACTAGTTGGATCAATTCGCAGTATACATGTTCAACTAGAAACATCTCACCTTTGGTGAGTATGTGTTTCATGCAAGAAATATTCACAATGGCTTCCACATTAACAAAAATTGCAACTTTTCGTCTGCATAAACGATAATTGTAATTGTCTTTACCATAATTGTTGCATTATGTTTCTGTGGCCTTTATACAACGTCAAAACTATTTTAATGCAGTAATAATATTCACCAAAGCTGTCTATATTGTTTTTTTCACACAAAAACTATTCAAAATGGCCGGCCAAAATCACATATTCGATGTAATTTTTACAAAGAGCAGGAAGATGAACTTTAATAGAGAGAAAGGAGTCAACTTTTGGTCGACGAAATATATGCATTCATAACAAATGTCACTTTATTTCTGGCTGCAGAGCCATTCTATTGATGTTTCGCAGTGATCTACAGAACATACTCTCCATTCCGTCATATTCATCAGCAGATTTTTTCCTCTGTAAGCTCCTGCAAACCTTAGGAGGAACCTGTCATACGTCAGCTCGCCAAGAAATGTGATGAACCGGGTAGCCTACTCCCCCAACAACACCCTTTGAGGATGCAGAGAATTCCACGGAATCACTTTGCCACCCATCCATGACACTGCGTCACAGTACCCTATCGATCATCCTGGATCAAATGACAAGATGGTATGAGCAAATGGTCATCCTCTACTTTGAACTTAAGCAGTTTGTGGACAGCCCATCTAGCTAGCCCAAATGCTGTGACCTTGATATGAAAGCATGGGTCAACCTTAACACACTCAGAACTGGCGTTGGTCTTACAAAGAACTTCCTCACAAGATCGGAGTATAACCGTTCACCAAACTGCGATGTGGAGAGCCACAAACCATTAGCCACATCGTAGATGACTGAGGTCTACAAGTCCCCAAAGGAATTCATGCCTATCAACCTGGATGATGAAACGATCAGCTGGTTAAAGACGTATTTCCCTGTGATTTTTTGGACTTGCAAACGAACAACGAACGAACTCGGTGTATCTGGAGGCTGTTTTACAATGAAGATAAACGTACCTTATGAAGGACTGTTCTCATTCACAGGGCCATTCAAACATTGCAATACTCCTTAGGGCGACAGACCTCAGACTCTATGTTCCTTTATTACCTATCCATTAACTTCAGGAATTCACAGACTTCTTCGAAATTCCCCTTTTCCTTCAATACTGATTAGTTTTTGAGCATTCTTCACAGTAAATGAATGAATTTCTCTGCAATTCTTCTAACATTTGCCACCTCCTCAGAGGTCCTTAACCCAGTTTCATCTTGAGCTCTTTTCATTTGTCGACTGCTGGGTGAACACAGCATGAACAAACAACTTGTTTTGTCAAGATTGAACAATTTTCGTCGCATTTTATTGCCTATTTGATTTATTTTAAAAGTGATGAGTTAACGTCCACCCCTCTCAGAAAGCCCGACTCATCTGCTTACAACTGTATAAGAGACACAAGGATATTTCCAAAAGAAGTGCCCCCAAATGTTGTTTGAAACCGATTTTTTTGTATATTTGAAAGCTTACCAATTGTGTATTAGATCACACCTATACGCCGAATGCGCAGTTATGTAGTTATGTAGATCATAACATGATAATTTGTTCGTGCACAACAGAAAAAATCAAACCATGCTTTTCTATGGGGAGATGCGATATCAGTCAGTTCAAACCATAGTGTGTTGTTTCTTTTTAACTTGTTGTCTAATAAACCTTCGAAACGGTTCTCGGTAGCTAGGTGTTCTACCAATATTCAAGGTGCAATTGATAGAAATTTGTATCATAACGTATCCCCCTGTCTCCTTTTAACATCCGGTAGGCATGTGAAAATAGACACCATGGTGTCCACAACCCAATGCGGCTTACAGTACTGTGCTTTTTGTTATGCGATTTTTAGAAAAGTTGCTTGAAAGAGGAGTGAATGCTGTCATATATCATGTTTATCAATCCTTTGGATAAATTAAAGACACAGCCAACTTTGAAACCAATTGCGGCATGATGCATGTACACTCCTACATACTGATTCCGGTTGTACATGTTTATAATAGTGCCCATGATGCCTTTAATGGTAATAGAGCTCATCATCATGGCCTCCCGTCAGTCGCAATCGACTATGATAAAGCGCCCACATAGTCACAGGTTAGGTGAACAGTGACTCGGTGGCTGAAGAGGCCAATACTAGAGTGGCAGTCTCTGCACAGGTCTACGAATATGGGATGTCACAGTCTTGACTATCCAGGATCTTGCATCTTTCTTTTAGCTAGCTCGCTGCTTCTCAACCTGGCCTGATAATCTGTTTTCTCCAAGCCTTCACTGTTCTCCCTCCGCCAAAGGTGACGATTGTCGCAAGTTTTCCCCAGCACCCAATTCGATGTTCGGGGTACACATATCACGCTTACCAATATCCTTGTAGCGGAGTATGGTCTCCCACCTTTCCTCTTGCCAATGTTAAGCTCAGCATACATATATCTTTGTAGAAACAGCCATCCTCCATTCGACGGAGATGGCCCAGCCATCGGAGTCTACGTTGTCTAAGAAATGTATAAATGGTGGGGAGTCCAATTCGAGGCAGGAGCCTCTGATTTGCACCATGCCCTTCCCAGTGACACCCAGAATGCGTCTAATACGGCGCAGATAAGCTGTTGATTTTCTTCTCAATGCCTAGAGATATGTAGTCCATGTCTTCACTACCATACCTAATGTGCTGATGATGCGTTGTAAACTGCTGCCCTTGTCTTAATGGACAGCTCGGATTTTTCCACACACGTGTTGTAAGCCGGGCAAGAGTAGGTGCAGCTTTACCAATGCGTTTGCCGACTTCTGCACCGAGAGACAGACCGTCACTGATGGTGGACCCTATAGGTAGGTGAATTCCTGAACACCCTCATGAAGTTTGTATTATCGATGGTGATGACAGGTGGTTTCTTGAACATCTTGGGCAAGGACATTAGTTTTCTTCAAACTGATGACACGTCCGAAGTCCTTACATGCCTGTGAGAAGCTGCTCTATGAGCAGCTGAAGTTCCTGCTTGGAGTGTGAAGTAATGGCAGCACCATCACGAAACAACCATGTCACAATCACTAATCTGACTAACCTTGTCTTAGCTCTAAGCTACTTTCTTGATTGGCGAGAGCAAGCCCCAGGGGCTTACTTCCGAAGGTGGGAGAATCATCACCCTCACCCGGACAGCTCCCGGCCGCCTTAAGCTGGGCAGCCCTCCGCCAATTGGGTGCTGTCCCGCCACAGTTTAGTCTTCCTCATAGGTTTGCTTTGGATAAGTGAGACCTTCATTAAAAGCTGACTAACACTGACCGGCAATCACGATAAAAACCAAGAAGACACCTCCCCCAATGACTTGTATGTTTGAATGTGTGTCCCTGCACCTGGTTTACGTGACATCTCAAAGATATCAATGATACGCTCTCAAGACGCCATCATTAATAATGAGCTCCTAAGACTTCAAGTCGACATAGCCCCCTTACAAGAACACGTCTAGCAATTCGGTACCTCAAGGAAAGCACACACATTCTTTGGGCAAGGGAAACCACAGAAGAACCCCGTGAATTGGCGTTGTTTTTGCGTTATTACATCCTTACTGAAGTTCAGTGAGCCTGGTAACGGTGGGATCAGAAACGCCTTCTGACACTGTCGCCTGCACACCAGCTGGCCCAGTCTCCCTCATCAGTGTTTATTTTTTTATGCTCCAACCCTGCTTCCACTTCTGAATCCAAGGATGAATTATATGACAACCGTGAAGCCGTAATCAAGGGTTTCCCAAGTGATGAACACCTCCTTCTCCTGGTTGATTTCAATGCGAGAGTGGGTTATGACCACGAGTCCTGGCCGTCTTGCCTTGGACACTTTGGTGTAGGTAAGACCAATGACAATGGACACGTCTTCTTGCACTGTGCTCCTACTATAATCTGTGTGTGACCAACACCTTTTTCAAGACAACCCTCAGCACAAAGTAGCCGCGGCGTCACCCACGCTCCAGCACTGGCTCACTTGACCGATATCACAAGGCGATCTTTCATCAATCCATCGACCTCGCTAGGTCGTACCATAGTGCAGACCACTTGATACAGATCACGCCTTGGTCTTCTGTAAGATTCGACTGCAACCAAAGAGGATGCACGGCTCTAAACTAGCTGGTAAACCACGCATCAATCCATCACATGGCACAAGCGACAAGAGTTGAGCAATTAGCTGTTTCCATCAATGCATCCATGGGCGTGGCTGGTCATCAGATGATACTGCAACAGAAAATTGACTCCTCTTCGTGAGACAATTTCAGAGCTCAGCATTCGTTATCTTGAAGGAAATTCCAAGCAGAACAACGATTTGTTTGAGGCCAAGTCAGTCTTACTAACTCCAGTCATTGAAGCCAAAAGAGCAGTGTTCAGTGATTATAAGATTTCACCTTCCACACACAAACGAGAGTGCTTCAAGCAGCTAGAAGTGAAGTTCAGCTGAAGGCAAGGCAGTGTGCCAATGACTACGGCTGGAGCTGTGCGAAGAAATACAAACTGCTTCTGCAACGGCAACATCAGAGCCTAGTATGATGGAATAAAGAAGGCTGTTCGGGCCATCTCAATGCAAAACAGCGCCCCTCAAGTCATCCAATGTGAAGTCGTCACAGACAGAAGTAAGCAGATATGGAGCGCTGGGTGGAACACTTTTCTGCTCTACTCTACAGAAAAGGATGTAAACCTCAGCCCGTTGACAAATCAATAGTCTTCCTACCCGGGCTCCCTAGATGCGTCCCTACAGTGGATGACTGACATGGCATCAAACAGTCATGCATCCGGAAAAGCCCCTGGGAGGAATGGAACACCAACCTACTTGATCAATGCTGTAAAAGCTTCTCTCTGCTTCACCCACTACATGAAGTTTTCTGTCACTGCGGGAGGAGAGCTGTACCACAGACTTCGCGACTCAAAGATCAGTCACCCTCTACAAAAAGAACAAAGTGAAGAAGTGAGTTGCCAACACTTACAGGGGTAAGTTCCCTCCTTAGTAGTGTCGGCAAAGTGTTTGCCCGTGTTGCGTTGAGGCGTCTCATTCCCTGCTGAAAGGGTGTATCCTGAGTCCCAGTGCGGATTTCGTGCTGGCAAATCTACGATCGATATGATCGTCTCCATATGCCAACTACAGGAGAAGTTCAGGACAACAGAAGCCACTCTACATTTCTTTCATCTACTACCACAGCCTTTGGACCTGGTTAGCAATGGACTGTTCCAAATCCCCAGACGATGGCTGTCCACAAGGCTGCTCCTGGCATCATCAGATCTTTCCCCACCGACGGAAGCAACGTACAGTTTGCGGCAGCCTATCAGAGCCTTTGACATTCCGCAGTGGGGTAAGCAAGGATTTTTTTTGGCCCAACGGCTCTTTGGATGTTCTTTTCATTCAGTACTTCTGAGCAGCATTCGTACAAAAGGCCACATAGGCATCTACATGCCACACCATGTCGGATGGTTGGGGCTCTTCAATCCTGCACGCCTTCGATCTAAGCGACGTATAAGCTAATGGTCAACTAATAATATCTATATAGTTTGAGAAAATTGGTTTGGTCCTAATTAATTACG